>JANHGL010020437.1:0-97445 GCA_024611195.1 Ceyx melanurus | reverse complement strand
ATAAAGAAATATTATAAATAGGATAAATGGGATGATGCTGGAGAGTAGAGTTTGGCTACTAAAATATCAATAATCAAGTCTGCACTGGACTGCTGATGATACAAGAGTACCGCACTACAGGAGTATGACAAGTGTAACTTTTAATGTAAGTCTTCATGCCCAGAAAAATACTTTTGCACTTTTTTTTTTTTTTTAATTATTCTTTTCAGTCTTTGCCTATCTGGGAAGCAGCAGTGTGGCTTTGACAGTGTTTTTCTCTTTTCAAATATTTTCAAGTCTAGCCTAGTAGTATCTGTTTAATCTTGCTTCACTCCCCTTTCAAGTTTTTCTTTCATTTCTATTTTTCAAGAAGTATCGGGTCTTGGGGTAACTTTATCTACCCTGTAAAACTCACAGCATTGGAAGACTACAAAAACAAAAAAGGAATTTTCACAGTTAGGAGTGAAAGATGTGAGTGAATTATTTCAGCACATTTGATTTCAATGATATCCACTTGGCAGCGAAGACATCACAAGTTTTACACTTTCAGTTTTTCAGAGAACTGATAAACTTGAGTTTCCTCTTCTCCCACAAATCACCTCGGGCAACACTCACAGTTTCATAACCATCCAGCAGGCAATCTTTAAAGGAGTGGTTACAAAGGCCAATGAGCCAGGTTGGCCTGAAGGCAAATGCTGAGGCAACACATTAGGGCCTGGCCTGAGGTTTAGCAAAGTAAACATGACAGGAAAGAAATTGCTGCACATGACTGGCAACAGCATAAGCAGCTGGCAGAAGTTACAGTGTTGAGACAGATGGTTGGAGTTTACAGATTCATGAGAAATGGCTGAACTCCATAGGTATGTGGAGAGGACTTGTGTGCAAGAGTCTCCTCTGCATACGAGAAGAGTCAAACTTGCTTTTGCAGTGAGCAGGACTTGGAGGCATGGACTGGATGCCTTCCCTGGCCAACAGGAAAGCATTCCAGATGGGTAAAGCATCCTCGTATCACCATGTTGGTACCTGCTCCAGATCAGAGAGGGCTAGCAAGCTACAACCACTTTGCAACAGCCAGAAATGGTCAAGTAAGCCACAGTAATTTTTAGCAATGTATTTTTTTTCTAGGCTAGAAATTAAAAAAAATACATCATCTTGATCTATGTCAGTAACACCATCACAAAAGGTTCAAAAAATTCCTAGTCTAGGGTTTGGTGCACCTGGGAAGAAAAATCAGTACTGCAACAAAACCTTTGTGAAGTTTTCTACTGAAACCTTTTGGATATCCAAAAAATTGTAAAGCAAGTATGCTAAGTCAGTCTCAGCTTTCAAAGAATATTGTATATATCCAAGAGGGCATGAAATGTCAATGAACAGACTTGAGACCACAGCTGCTGCTTAGGATGCAGCAGCGCTTTAAAATAATTTTTGTTACACTGTCCCTGTTTGCACCAAATAGACACTGATGGGCATCATCTCCAAGGACTATCAAATAAGACTAATCCTTGCAATTATTGTACAGTAAATATTTACACTAGTTGATACTTTCACTATCCATCTAAACAGAAGATCTTTCTTTCTCACTCTCTAAAGCTTTTGCTTTAGCTGGCATGTGTTCTGCGTTTTCCTGGGTCAGAGCTTTTATTTAATTTTCCCTCATTAGGTATTACTGTCATACAGCTTTGATTTGTATAGGACAGCATAAGAGTTTCAACAAAGAATGTCTTGAGATTTGCATGCACATACACCAGTGCCTCATAACCAGAGAAGGCATCTCCTTTACAGCACTTCCTTCTGCTACTGTTTTTGTTCCACCATTAAAATGTCATGCATAATTCAATACTATGTAGTATGGGCTTGAATGAGCAATACTACATGGAAATCATTAAGTTGATTCTTTGGGTATACATAACAGCCAATACAGCACCTTTGTATTGTTTGAAACAGGGCAGGATATTTCCCATAGCTTTGATAAGAATTCTGCATGAAATGAAAGGCAAGTCAGGTAACAGTAGAACACCTGTCTTTCTTGGTTGTACACAAAGGTAGGCTTATAATTTAGCACAAGTGAAGATATACCTCCATCTTCATTCACAAAAAAATAAGTGTTTTCAGAGAATTTAACTTCAGTGCACAGTGAAAGGCCACACATGTCTAGATTCTACCACCACCCACAGGGCTGTAGACTGGTGGGGTTTTTTTGTGTTTTGTTTTTTTCAGCACAAACAAGAGGTTCAAATTGGAGTATAAATATATCTTTCTACTCTATATCCAATTAGCTGATTAAAAATAGGTTCTGCTCCTATCTTTTCCCCAATGTATGGTGTCTAGTATTTGCAACTCCTCTTCCAAACAAAAGCAACCACTGTTCAGCAATAACGGCATTCCAAGAGAAGGTGATAAAAAATTTTAAAAAAATACTAAAAGCTACTGAAGAAATTAGGAGAATCTTGAGAATCACTGAGTTTGCAAATTCAGATGCAAAATTAAGAAAAGGTAATATGAGACGCTTTAAATCTATCATTATCATAATTTAAAACAAAAAGTCTTGTTAACGTAGCTGCTATGTTTTTGGCTTCTGATAGCTTTCTGTAACTTACTCTTAACTGTACTGTAAACAAACAATTTGGAAAACAAGGTTCAAAACCAGTTTCTCTGTTAACTCTTTCCAAGTTAGTTTTGCTAGTTACTTATTGTTAACTAGTAAAATTTTATGCATTACTTTTTCTATATACGTTAATATTGTTATTATTTAGTATTATAATTGCCATATGTTTAAATTGACCTCTAGAATGCCTTTCTGCATTGTCCACCTCCTTTCCTGAAAGGCAGAAACCACTGCCAAGTACCACCTGTTCTGCAGGTTACACCCTGAAAATCAGGGTAACTTCTTGTTTCCCTTTCCTGAAGTCTTTGTAAAGTGAAGTGACTTCACCCCTCCAGAACTTCCTGAGCAGGAGGAAGCGACACACAAATGTGACCCCCTTCTTGCTCCTTGAGGAAGTGTTAAGTTTGAACCCATGTCAGGTGTATTCAGAAAGTACCTAAAAGCACTTAATGAGAAGAGGAACAGATGAAGAATGGAGTGAAACCAAACTCATACAAGAGTACAAAGCCCAAGATGACAATAACACACCAAAACAATTACAGGGAACACAAACTGCAAGCTGGATAACGAACAAACAGGAAAATTAAGTGAAGGAGCCTGAGGCTCATTAACAACCTGATTGATCCCTGTGACATAAACTCGCCCAAATGCAACTTTGAGCTTTCAGTTACTGTGATGGTTCCTTCCCAGAAAAAAAACCAAAACCACCGACTGCCTGCATGCCATGGACTGGAAGAGGATAATAAGCAAGAGCTGAATTTCCTTGGACAGCAATGCTGTAGCCAGTACAGGGAGAATTTCATGGCTATTTGCAAGACAAGAAAGAATCCACGTCTGGAAATCTGTCCAAACCAGTAATCTAGCTGGGCATCTCCTCAATTGGGAGAGACATAATCTAATTAATCTACACAATTGAGTTTGAAAACAGTCATTGATTACAACCAATACATAAACAAACAGGAAAATAAATCTCTAAATGCAGTTGCACAGACAGAATACACTCTCTTTAAGGAAGAAAAATTAAAAAAACCCCACTTTTATAGCACTTAAGAACTGCTTATTTGCTGAAGAATGGGTAAAATGCATGATAATTTAAGTGATGTCATTACTAAATGTATAAGATTACATCACATACAAATGCATGCTTTAATAAAAAAAATAAAAAAATCTAGTTTTACAAATCTGCCATTATTTACTTCTGTGGATTACTGGTCTACAGGCAGCTTTTAGAGAACAAAGTGAAACCTGGACTGTTTTCCTGCTGCTGAACAGATGGTAAATTTAACACCTACAATAAAGTAAATGGAGACAGGATTCAAAAACCACTTTTGTTTCCCTGCTATTGTCTCACTCCTTTATCTGCTTTTCTCCTTTCCTCATTTGTAAAATAGACATATTTTCCTACTTTATAGGTGTAAGTTGAAGTGTAAAAATGTGCTGTTGCAGTTGAAAGTTAAATTATAATTTTATAAATTTTTATGTAAATTTTGATAGCTGTGCAGCTCTAAACTATGTTTCTCTTATATGACTGTGTTTCTGTTTCATGTTCCATGGGGTCCTTTCACTTTAATAAATGGGACTCCCAGATACACTATGTACTCTGCAATGTGAAGCGACTATAAATCAGATGGAACAATTAACAGTGGCACTGGTCTTCATTATGTTTCAAAATTATAATGCCAGACGGGAAAGAAGAGTTCATTCCATAAATCTATGTGCCACATCTTTCTTAAGATGTTAGAAAACCCAGAAATGTTCTTCAAATAAAATCGGGACTGGAGGGATTAGATTTAAACTTATAGAAAGATTCTCATGCCATGAAAAGATGATGAAGACACTTCTTCTAGGCACTTTTTTCTTCAAATTTCTAACTGCCTCTATGTTATCTATTGGCACCTAATACTAGTGCCATTTCTCAAAACAGAACTCAACTCACAGCTCAATATGGTTTTGTATTTGAAAGCATTCTTGCAAATTCCCAGTGAAAAAAAATGTGTCTGAATCAGTACTAAAAAAAGTGTTTTGTAATGAACATTCAAGAAAATCCACTTTGATAACCCAAATGAAAAACTGAATTACTGTTCATTTTAACATTAAAAACAGCACCTGGAATGAAAAGACAGTGAAAATAGTCAATTCTTCTAATTCTGTGGCACAGGAATTCAAAGATGACTGTAATATCAAAAAATGGCCAGGTGCATGGTTTATATTAGAGGTGTGTCCCCTCTTGTTCTAATACAAGATACACAAAATCAAGTACAGGAAGACAAAAGGACAATCTCGTAAGTCAATAAGGAAGATTAGAAGTATTCATCATCACCTACCTACAGCTTTCTCAGTTATGTCTGAGTACAAGTTTAATTGAAATATTAAATCATGTAGCTCAGATAGGCTAGTTTTGTAGCTCAGCATAATTGTAACAGTTACTGAAATCTTTTCGATAAAAGAAAAATGTACAAATTGGCACCAGAATAAATCAGGTTAGCAACAAAGCATATTATTTTCTACAACCATCTGTGCAAGCAAGCAAAAAAAAAGGCAACTAGGCTTGGTCTGTTTATACATTTAAGACTTTATGGAAGTAGGTATGCACAGAACTTTTAGTCAGAGATGAGCCAGAGAAAGTTCCTCATAGACAGAATTAGGAAAAAAAACCAAAACAAAACCAGGATTAAAAAAAAAAAAAGAAAAAAAAAAGACTCACTGCAATTGACAACTGATTTCTCAAAGCCAGGGCATGCAGAAAATTACACGATGGGATAGCATCCAAGAGCAATTGCCATTTTATAAATGCTTTTACTTAAAAGGCACTGCCTTTACTTAAAGGGCACAAAACACAAGTAAGGATATCACAGTAACATCTCAAAATATGAGGTATTTTCAAAGCATACACAGGACAGCTGTGATCACAGCTGACAAACCCAGGCAAAATGCAAAAATTGTGAAGCGTTATAAATTGCTAGAAATTTGCATAGTGTCATGGAGAAAACCATTCCACTAAAAAGAGAAATGGTGGGATAGCTCACGACTGGAATATTGTCGTGGATGGCTATAAGGTTTTTAGGAAAGACAGACCAGTAGGGTGAGGCAGTGGAGTTGCTCTTGGAATGCACTGAGCTCTGCACACAGTGTGGGGGATGAAGAACATGTTGACAGCTTATCAGTAAGAATTAAAGGTCATGCAAATACAGGCACAACTGTTGTGTCTACTACAGACCACCATACCAGGAAAGGGATGTCGATGAGGCTTTCTAGACAGCTGGAAGTAGCCTCAGGATCACACACTCTAGTGCTCATGAGTGACTTGGATCACCCTGATATTTGTTGGGAAGGCCACACAGAGAAGCACACTCAGCCTAGAAGGCTCTTGCAGTGCATTGCTAATAACTTTCTGATGCAGGCAGGCAGTTGAAGAGCCAATGAGAAGAGATGTGCTGCTGGAACTTGTATTAACAAAGAAGGTCTGGTCAGGAATGTGAAAGCTGGGAGAAGCCCTGTCAGTACTGATCACGATGTGGTACTTTAGTATCACAAAAGGAAAAACTAGGGCAATAAGTAAGATTGTAACATGGACTTCAGGAGGCCTAACTGTCCTCTTCAAAGACCTACTTGGAAGACTCCCTTGGACTAAGACTCTACAAGGTAGGGGGCCCAAGAAAGCTGGTTGACATTTAAACACCACTTCTTCCAAGCTCAAGACAGGCACATTCTTTTGAGTAAAAAAATAAAGTAGAGGAAGCAGGAGACCAGAATGGACAAGCAAGAAGCTGCTGGATAAACACATGGATTAAACTCATTAATGTTTACAAATATCTGAAAGGTGGGTGTCAAGGAGAAGGGGTCAGTCTCTTTTCAGTGGTGCATTGTGATAGCACTGCTAGAATACCAGGTTGGAAGGGACCTCAAGGATCATCTAGTCCAACCTTTCAAGGTTTAGGGAAAAAAAAAAAAAAAAAAGAGTCAAAATTTTTTTATAGTTTAAATGAGATGGCCCAGCACCCTGACACATTGAGTCTTATCACTGTCCAATATAAGAGAAACCATCACTTCTCTTGGGAGATTATTCCAATGTCTAATTGTTCTCAAGGTGAATTTTTTTCTTCTGAAGTCTGATTTGAATTTCCCCAGGAGTAACTTGTACCCAGTACCTTGGTCTATTCCATGTGACTTCTTGTAAAAAGAGAGTCTTCATCTTCTTGGCAGCCCCCCTTTATGTACAGGTACATGATAATAAGGTCTCTTAATCCTTCTCAAGGTTGGATGAACCCTAAACCCAGTTTTCTTAGCCTTTCTTCATATGGCAGGTCTTCCAGTCCTCTGATCACCCTCATGGCCCTTCTCTGGTCCCTTTCCAGCCTGTCAGTATCATTTTTGTATAGCAGGGACCAAAACTGAACACAGTACTCAAGGTGTGGTCTGACCAGCACTGAGCAGAGTGGAAGAATGACTTCTTTGTATCTGCTGGTGATTGTTAAGCAGCCCAGCATCCTGGTGGCTTCCTTTGCCTGTGCAGCACACTGTTTATTCACACTGAGCCTGTTGTCCACCAAGATGCCCAGGTCTGTTTCCTCAGGGTGGCCCTCTAACCAGGAAGATCACAATCCGAGTTGTATTCCTGGATTATGTATTCCCAGGTGCAAAACCTTACACTTGTCTTTTGCCTTGCAAATGTAAATGTTTGAGATAAACTGATGATGCTTTAAACACTTAGCTTGACATGCAACAATTCAAATTCTGAAGCAAAAATTTACAGACAGTCAGAACTGAGGATTCATATTTAAGTATCTAAAATTCAGCACACAGAGAGTTAAGGTGTGGTGGGCGGTCACCAGCTTCTTTCTAGGCTGAAATCTCCAGTGTATTTTTTGACATTTATGGCAGTATCTCACATAATTGTGCATCTTCTTATAAAGTCTTCAATGTAGAAATGTATTTAGTTGTTCTAGAAACATCAGCTATTCCATTTGTTCTTTTTCCAATTGTGGTCCTTGCTAATTCAAGGAAGCCAGGAAGACTTAATAACATAATCAAAATAAAATTATGTCACCAAAGCTAAGAACTACTGAAATATCAAATCTGATCCAGCTGCCAGAGCCAGAGCTGTTCACATTGACATTTCTCCTGTCATATAACACCAGAGTTAGTTTTAAACCTGCACAACATCAGCTTTAGGTCTACTCATATAGTGACAGAAAAATAACATGACAGCCCCAGAGAAAGCAATGAAGGACAGAAACTAAGCAAAATTATTCCATGTACAGTGTGACCTTTTCTTTACCAAAAATACATAGAACCTTTCTTAATAAGCCTTTAAAAAAAAAAAAAAATCTGTTGGCTAGAGGTAGAGAGAGAAGTGAGGGCCATTGTCAAATCCCATTTTTCCCATCCTTTTAAAATAAACAAAAACCTGCCCACACAGTAAGAAAAGGAAATGTTTGACAGTTACTGGCTCATATGGTGACTGACATTGCAGCAACTACCTCTAGAAACTCCTAAATGAAGGGAGGAAATGAAAGGAAGAAACAAATACTAGAATGTATGAAAATTATACAGCAACATGAACAAAGAAGCTTATCCGCACGTAAAGCAGCAGCAGGACAAAAGTTAGACTGATTTGACCATCTGTTAAGAAACAGATCATTAAAATCCATGGAAATCTTCACTTAGCAAAGCTATACCAATGTCAATATATTTTCTGTCAGCAGAAGTTTAGGAAATAAGTTCAGAAAATTTACTTCAACTGATGAGAACTAAAGATTCTGGCTAAAAAAAGGCAACTCAAGTAGGATATTAGGAGGAAAGCCCTACATTCTTACAATATTTTCCCCCTTCTAAATTGTAACAGCCTTTCAAAAAAAATGGTGCAAAGTAATAATTCATAAAAAAAAAAGCCCCAACCAAACAAAAACCAACCAAACAACAAACCGTATGTGAAGAAGAAAAGTTGTGAACCTTTAATGCCTCTGGGCATAAATCTTTTAACACATTTTTGTTGATTGTAAGACTGAACTACATTTAATCTGGGGGAAGATATTAATTAGCAAAGCAACCACTGGGGTAGGTGATTGGTCAGCACAGTCTGAGGGTGGCAGGAGATGTAAAATCACATCTTTTGTGATTATTGTGTATATAAGATGCTCAGGAATGTAAATGCAACTCTCACAAAAAAATGGTAATTAAAAAAGGCAGAAATATTTGCATATTTTCTAATTGAACTCCTGCAAAATCTAGTCCAAGGAATTTTTCTCCCACAGCATTCATTCTGTGTTAAAAAAGGAAACGGCCACTTAAAAACAAGTATAAAAAATCCCCTCACTTTCTCTGGCACAGAATGTGAATCTTACCACATGAGGGTTCTGTGGTTCTCTTAAGTTGTTGCAACATGAATTGAATTTGTTAATTGCCTAAATGACTTGCTGCAATTCTGTTCATTCTGTTTACCCTATGGACTCAAGGACCATGGCAAATACCCTGACTAGAAACTGTCCTCAAAAACTTGAAAGGGATGAGAGGGAGTGGAATGTACCATAAGAATCCTTCCCAAGTACTCCCATCATTCCACTCTCAGATAGGGATCATCATAATGGATTCCCAATGAATTACCACAGTTCTGTTCAGAAGAGCAGAGAGTTGTATGTCATCACATGGCACTGCAAGAGATCAGTCTCTGAAGAACACAGCTGTAATGAGAGCAGTGCATGCTTTATAGAACTTGCTGCAAAATAAATAAATATTGCACAGAAAAAGACACCCTCAACTTAAAATCAAAAAGACATTTAAAGTTTGGGCATTCTTCATTAAAGGAAAGAATCTTCCACGCTGAGGCCATTATCCATCAGAAAAGCTCTGTCTATAATTATTTCTGATAAATTATATTAAGCTTCATTAAAGTGGTAGTGAGGATGTGAGAGAAGACAGAGTGCTCAAGCTGTAAATAAATCTCTCCACTGTATTTCACTTAAAATCACCCAGCAGGAAGTCATAAAGAATTTTTTTTATAGGTAATATTTTCACATGCTCTGCAGGCTGTGCTGTCTAATATCCATCACCTCCACTGTATGTTCATAAGCTTGCAGCAATTCAGGATGAAGGACATTATTTAATTTCCTTCCCTCCTTCCCATCCCTTTAATCACCTTATCACTTACCCCCAAGTCCTTTTCAGCCACAACAGAAACACTTTGCTGTAAGACAATTTAATTCCTAACTGAACAAATTTTCATAAAACCTGACCCAGTAAGCATTGGAGAATCAGCCTGAAACACCAAATCCTGGCTAATAAGCCAGCAGAGGTGCTGAAGCCCCTGCCCTTTGAATGTCCAAACATGTTGCTGAAGCGTAGAGCTTTGCTGAATTCTCTGGGAATGTTTTAAGGCCTTGATTTTACAGCAGACTACAGGCTTTCATGAAGAAGTTCTGAACAGAAGGAAGAGATGATGGGTAGTCAGCAGCAGCTGTGTATGTGAAGGAGAGACAAGAGTTACATGGCAAGTTTACTCCTATGACAAGAACTGGCATTAGAACCTTGCTGCGTTTCTCATAATATTCTCACATAAAGATAGAAAAATAGTAACTCAATTTTATTTTAGTCTAATAAACTACTTAATACCTAGTCTAATAAACCCCAAAATGACACTTTGTGCTTTGTCCACAGCCAAACTGCATAAACAAAAAGAATATATATGTAAAGTCTACATGCCTGTAAACAGAATAAATACTTCAGCAACATCCTATGTGAATACTTAATACAACTGAAAACAAGTGTAGCACATCAAAGAGTTAGCCCCAGTGCTTTATCAGCATTGTTATTTCCAGCAAGTGCCTCGATGTTGAAGAACTGGAGTAGCTCTTCAGAATTCCTACCAAAAAATAAGAACATTTTCTTGCAATGTGTAGATCTATTCACCAGCCATAATGTAAAAGCTCTCTCCATAGAGCACCTTCTAAAAATGCTATAGTTTGAGGAAAATTAACCCAAAACGTACACATTTCAGCTTAAGTTGTAGAATGCAGGTTTTAAAACTCAATATATTAGACATGGGATTAATTTATAAAGAGGTTTAGATTAATTTAAAAGACACCTTTATCTCGCCATGTTTGCTATTTGTTTAACATCTTAGCTTACCTTCAGAGATAATTTTGCCTGACAGAGTTCAGTGAAGAAGATGGGTCATGAACGAAAAGATGTATTACCACATTAGATTTTATGCAAGTAACCTAGCAGCAGTCTAGACAAATGTGTATTATGGTCTGTGCTGTGTGCCACTGAAACAATTAAAAACCAAAAAGGTTTAAAGTCAAGTTTCACAAGATACTGGTGTATATATATATTATCAGTAACACAAAGTTTCTCAAAATGACAGCACCTCAAAATCACAGTTAAATTGTACACTGCAGGTCAAACAGCTATAAATTAGCTAGAAACTCCTTCAAACACTTTAAACTTGTTCTTTGGCTAAAGCCATCAACCTCTGTTTTGTGAGTAACTTCTAACCCTTCCCTTCACTGCAAAAACCAGGTGATTTACTTCCAAAGGGAGTCAGTGAAACATGAGCCCGAGAACAAAGCTACATGTTTATGCCTCCTTTGCTGTCACTTAGGACCCGTGCACTTACATTCCTCTTTGCTCGGTGAAGTTACATTCAGTTCTGTCAAAAGTTGCTGGTTGGAGTTAGCGGCCTGCGTAGTTAGAGAGGTATTGCTGTTGTCACTGTTCATTTCTCCAGAGAACAAATCTGACTGGCTGTTGCTTGTGCTGGGAGTCGAGTCATCCTCTGGCTGCTTCTTCTGGAAATCTATCAAAACCAAGATTTCATATGTCATCCCACTTGCTCAGTCTAATCTTCCAACTTCATGCAAAAAAAGCCCTCCCAGCATAACAAAAATACCACCACTGCCAGAGGCATCATCAGTCTGATCATTTGTGTATCTCGTACAAAGAGCAGCCTTCAAGTTTTCACTTCAGATTTAAAAGATCTTTAAAGTTATTTGTTTTTAAAGAATAATAAACATTTTCAGAACTACACATATTTGTTGTTTTCCTGGCCATTCAAGCATTGAAAGCTCATTACTGGCATTATTTTTTAAATAGTTCACACAAAACAAATCCAAAAGCACAAGGGGGCAAACACCCACAGAAGGAAGAACGAAGGCATTTAATACAAGCATAAGGAAATGTTAACTTCTCTAAAAACAATACTTCTCACCGCAGTTATATAATCCCACCAGTAACAGAGGCAGAGCTAGTGTAGACAGTTCAGGTTAGTGTGAGCAAGCTGGTGAGGGACTGCATCACTTGCTAGTTGGGGCTTTGGGGCGGGGGGAGGTTCCTCCTTTCTCTTTCTTTCACTTATTTCAATACTAGTATTAAAAGTTGCTTGTTAATCTATGACCATAGAGTTAGGTATGGAAAGTAAATCAGTCATATACATTAAATACATTAAAGCTATATACAAAAGATTTGTCTTCAAAGTTCTCTTTTGTTGTTTTTTTGTTTTGGTTTGGTTTTTTTTGGTTTGTTTTTTTGGGGGGGGGTGGTTTATGTTTTTGTTTTGTTTGGGGGGAGGGCAGTTTGTGGGATTTTTTTGGTCATTTTTGTCTTTCTGGTCAGCAAGCACCAACTTAACACTAAGTCTAAAAACTGCTCCCATAGTCCAAATTCCACATCTTTGATAGATGTCATCTTCAGGTTTAACCTGCCTCCAAAGCAGATTCAGGTTTGAGGAGAAATACTCTTTTCTTTTTTAAGTACAAATCCACCCTTGAGCGCCTTTTCCCAAACCCACAGCCCTCATACCTGACTGATTACAGCATTAGTCTTGAATCCTGCCAGCTACACTACTGGAGTTCAGTCCAGCACAGTTCTGCCACTGAATGACCAGAGAGAAGATCCCTCCTAGCCCAGTAGATTTTGGTTTGCTTAACATCCAGTTACTCTTCAATGAAAAGGCACCTCTTCCTTTTAAAGAAACAGTGCAAGGAAAGTACATCACCTCTCCATATTCCCAAATTCAACATTTTTTTTTAAATTACATACAAAGGCTGAATTTATTGGTGATGTAAACACATACATGCATCCGTAATCAGTTGCTCATTATTGTGCTGTGACAGAGGAAAACAGAGCAGTCCATAAATATTTGCAGATGCTGATTACTTAGAAACACAGGTCACCAACATGGCTTACTGGGATTGGGAAGCACTACAGTCAAACAGTCCCTAAATGCTAATTTGGGATTTAAGTGTTTTGCCAGAGAAATTAAGCTGTAAATTCTGCTGTGGAAGAGACGGCCAGAAGGCCAGCTTAGAGAGGAACAAGCTCCTTTGAAAGGAGGAGAAAGGAGGCATCAGATAGGAAATCAAGCACCTCCACAACACAGCTCTGAAAAAACAGTTGGATATTTTTTTTCCCTCCCTCATCCAGGAAGATAAGATGTTCTACTAAGAACCCATTAGTTATCAATAAAATTTCACCCAAATTAGGCTCCTGGATATTACTTGTGTGTTTATGTAATCAAGAAAGCTTCAAGCATTTGGGATTCTGCACCTGCCACAGCCACCTGCAGCAACTAGAACTGGAGCAACCACCCCAGAAGACATCCAACTCCTCAAGCCTCTACTGAGGCAGTAGTCCAGACAGAAAGGCTGCTCACAGCTGGGTATGTTTTGGGAACCACCAGTCTATAAACAACCAGTGCAGAAAATAAATGAAAATACCACATTTCCTGCAAAGATAAGGTGGCTACAAAAAGACTAAGTTTTATGTGAGATTGCATCAGAAAAGTAAAGCTGTGTTGAGTGCATGCACCAGAAGCGGGAGAAACTCAATCTTCAAGGAGCAGAGCAAAAAGAATGGTTATGCTCAGTATTAAACACTGTGAGCAATCTATAAAATGCACTAAAAAAAAAAGTGTAGAGTTACAAAACAGCAAGAGATACTCTGAAATATATTACAATTCAGAAAGTTTAAAATTCTCAGCCAGTGTATTTATTTCTTTCTCAATAGCTGCAAATACTTTACTCAAGTTGCACTAGCTCGACCTTGTCTACAAAAGGCATTTACAGAGAAACATTTACAAAATGCTCTGTGTAATAAAAGCCCAGACAGTCCTATAACGCTAAGTATGTTAAGTACTGGTGCTATGCTGTGTCTCCCAAAGCTTAAGAGTGTATTGATGATGGTTTGTTTTGTTTGGTTTTACCCTGAAAAAACACCCATTTTGCAATCTACTGATAAATTCTCCAGCTTCAAAGAGAACATAACAGGCTGTCAAAAATGGTCATTCGGTGACTGCATTTGCCAACAAGTGTACTAGTGAAACAGTTCAGAGACTTCACACAGCAGCAAAACCCATCATGGCAGCTAAATGCTCTTTGCCTTCATGATTCCAGGACTGTGTGTTCAGAACTTTTACTCAGACTGCAAATCAATTAGCTTTCAAAAAAAGTCTTAGCCTAGTCAGTTGTGTAGAACCTGAGAATGCCTTCCATCCCTGTTTAGCACTGCAGACAAGAGTACTTGAGAAAGTGTTGAGCCTGCTGATCCCAAGTGCCTGAGACATACTAACTGTAGCTTACACCACAGCACATTAACAGTTGTTTTAGGAATATGGTGCCAACAGCAGTGCAGGACATACTCAGTAACTCGGTTTGTATAATATATTTGACCTAAATTATCGAGAGATTTCTGAAAAACTGTTCCACGATTTGTCATCCAGTATTTACCTGGTACAAATCCATATCTAATGGCACACTGGATAACCTGTATTATATTTCTTCTTTGCATCAGTGGACACTGTTTGGCTTCTGTTAAACATGACTCTCATTAACACAAATAATCTGCAGATCACCTTGATCTCCCCCCCACGCAGAATAAAAGCTGGCAACAATTACACAAGAGCTGTGTCTGAATAAATCCAGTTAAGCCATAACTGCTTAACAAATAAAACAAAAATACACACACAATACAGGCAAGACCTTGGCAAGTTTTGAAGGAGAGGCTTTATTCTGATTAAATTCAGAATATAATTCTGTTGACAGAATGATGACCTCTCTTAATAGTCTCAATGAGGAAAACACAGAACCAGAGCTGACAAGACATTAATAATTTCCAGAAGTTTCTATTTAATTAGACATTCATGCAAAACCACTTTAATTCTTTTTTTTTTCTCTTCATTTTTAGTGAGACTTACACTATGGTAGCAAAATCCATGCTGAAATGCACAATGGCTGACCAAAAAAAATACATCAAATCCACGTTCCCCTTTCCTACCTAATGAAATACATCTTTGCTACTTTTATAGAAACTTCAACTGATACACAGATTTAGAAGCAGCAAACCTTGTTGTTCAGAAAATGTGTTTTCTTGTTCTTCTCAAGGTTGTCTCCTTTTCTCAACTGCCTTCAAGTTTGGGGTTTTTTGGTGGCTGTGGTGAATGTTTTGCTTGAAATGCAAGATAACCTGGTGTTATGTTACAGGGTGGAGCCAATACCAAAGCAATATGTGAAAATTATCATTTTCTGCATGCATGGATAACAAAAGGGAAGATTTATCAATAAAATACATGTATCAACAAAAATTAATAAACTGTTGCTGTGTGGTGGAGAAGTTGCTAGTAGTAAGCAGCAATCTGACCATCACTCTAAATCCTAATTTCTTTTGCTTTGTTGAGTTTAAGGGTTGTGCCTGGCATCTCAGCCAGCTGAGAAGAGGCAGAAAATCTCAGGCACTGGCCATTAATAGTAAGACTGTTGGTTTTGCTGTGTTACATGGGATTTCTTTGTTAACAAAACAGTGGTTATGTGTATATAGATAGATAAGACAAACACTTCATATTCTATATATACAATAAGTTAAAGTAATTCAGACTGAAAGGTAAAAAGACAGATTTGTTTCCAGACTTCAGAAGAGAAGTTCTTTTGCAAGACAATCCATACTGTCCACAAAATAACACTGATAGTGAAAGTCACTACCTTTACTTCTTCTGATTCTAACCCCAAAAAATAGAGATGCCTCACAAAAACTGCATCATCTAAATAGGACTTCAGGTTCAGTTACTGTTACCAAGGAGCAACCAAACAGAGCCTGTCTTCCCAGTACGTTAATTTCACCCACTACCTCATGATCAAACTAAACAATTATTTAGAATATCCAACCTCTTCCATCATCTAAAATGCTCCTGATTCTACTACATAAAATACAAACCTCAAGCAGTTCCAAGTCCAGAATTTAGGTGGCTTTAGCCATCAACATCCAACCTAACAAAATACTGAGTGCTCAGCTTTTGCTTAACTGTAAGGGGTCTGTAACTAAGCAGGGAAGAACCCTTCAGCTTCTCTTCAGTAACTTCTGTGTTAACGAGCAGTTGAAACTTGAGGCAAAGGTGAGTACAAGCAATATCAGTGCATTATAAAACACTTTATTCTGGAAAAGACAGGCAAGTCAAAACATTATGTGAAATGCCTCTGTACCAAGCCAGAGCACTTAGCACTTGTAGAAAAAATAAAGTCTTTACTAGACTTTTCAGGTTCATAGTTTATTGAAGGTATTTCAAGTGTCATTCATATATCACTACATTTTTCATAATAAGTCAGTGTGAAATGGATAAAAGATTTCCGTTAAATAGATATATGAATGCAATCTAGAGCTCCAATAATGGACTAGCAATAAAACTCCACCTGAGATTTTTTTTTTTCTTTTACGAATAACATTGACAGAAAAATGCACTAGCCCACTTGAAGAATAAACACATCCTGCCTTTAGAGGAATGCACAGCTAGCATTCATACTTTAATTCATTACAGAGCATGTACAGTGAGAAAGTCCTATTTAAAGGTACTGCTACATTGCAAAACCTAAAACCAATGAGGGACTAGCAATACAGCACCTGTATCTGACAGCTCCACTAGGAAACTAAGATGATTTATTATGCAAGTGTTTGAGGATATATGGATTCTTGAATCCATATCAAAACATATAAAGTCACAATCTAATCCAAGGCGAAGCACAAATGTATACAAGCTATGGAAAATAAAGTGACCACTCCCTGATCATGAGTGAAAGAAATATTACATGTTTCAATGTTACATAGAGTAGGAACTAATTAGGAAGAACATCTACCAAAACAGACCACCAGTAAAACACCAACTGTGTGGTGAGCCTGTCCTGGACTCTTATATGCTGCCAGTGTAAAAAATGGCAATGAGAGTCATTTGACTGACTTTAGAAAGAAACAAGAAAAGAAACTTCAGTACCCAATAGCCAGGAAAAGTAAACTGATAAAAGGTTATGGAATTAGTCTGTAAATCTAACTGGCTGCAGCTGTTTGAAGGCTCCTTTGGGAACTTAGGGAGAACAATCATTTAACATAATCTAATGGCAATACAAGAGTGGAGATGTAACAGAACTAAATATAGGAGAGTTGTTAAAAAAAAAAAAAAAAAAAAAAAAGTACCTGGGGAAAATATCTAAGCAACTGCAATCTACAGAATTTACTCTAAAATACTGAAAATGTATAACATGAGCATTTAAAAACAGACAAAACTCTAAAAACCACTCAAAAGTGTAAGTTTATAGTGAACAGCACACACCTACAGAAGCCACAGCTCCTTCATTCCCATAAACTTCTGTATCATCTCTAGAATTCTTTTAGTATTAGTACTCCTTTACGAAATTAAAGAAATTAATAAGAAATGTTCTATTTAAATTCAATTCACAGGTGTTATATCAAAATTTATGCTCCTAAAGGGCAAGAACCAATCATCTTGATCTGCAATAGCAGCCAGTCGTACTAAGTAAACTAATGAAGGGAACTTCTTGAGGTGCTTTTTAAATTTTTTTAATAAATGAGAGATCTTGAAAATAGGTCTGTTAACTGATAGAAATAGAATTTAATTACCAGTCATATTTATTCTGGACACTTAATTCGCCAGGCACATAGGAACTAATATTGTTTTATTAAAATAAATGTTTCAATTAGCTTTTCTTGTACTGGAGCTATCTGTTGAGTCACCTTATCATGCCCTTTCCAATACCTAGAGAAAACCCTCCAATTTCAAAATGCACATCTATTATTTTTTAATTAATTCCTTCAGTCTAATTTATATGGTACCAATTAAAGTAAAAGTTTGCCTCATTTTCTGTCACAAATAGTCACATTTATAGTGCAAGCATTCCAAATATTTGACTATATTAAAAATTATCAGGATTTTCAGAAAGGATAAAAAGATAAAGAAAAAATTTATAGTAAATTAAACTTTCTGGTACTAACCCACAAACACCTCCTGTTCCCTCTCCCTCATCTCCAGTTAAGGTACTTTAATAACTACCATTTCAAAAACTTTCAAAACATCCCCCAGAATGACTCATTTATCACATTCTTTTTCCCCATCTCCTTTGAACAGTCCAGAGGCAGGGCTGAAGATCATTCAGGAAGAAAAACAAGACCAGGCACTCATATTTTCTGGCTTCACTTTCCCACAGCCGACCCAACTCTCAAACGTGTGTCTGTGAGGAATTATTTTATAGCTGGTTTAGGTTTTACCACCAAAGCAATGAATGGCAAAGTGAAGTATAAGGAACGAGCTTCTTCCCATTCTTCTCAACCTTACAGGAATCTGACACTTCTTGTAATAACTATCTGCCTTTCATATGCCACAGCTAGAGAAAAGTGTGGACAGGAATCTCCAAGTCTGACACTCCTTAGTTGTGGGGGCAAAAACTTTGCAATGGCTGGAGTTTATATGAGCCATTTGTAACTGCAATAATCTACAATATAAAAAAATAACAGGTCGTGTCTTAACAACTCAGGTGAGAAAGCTCACTGGAAACTCATCTGACTCCTTTAGTGCCTTAGCTTCATGCTCTACATTTTACTAAGGAGTTCAGGAGATTAAGGAAAAAAAAAAAGACCAAGGAAAGGGAAGTTGAATCGTTTTTGAATCTAACTTGTCAAACACAGTAACTCTCCCAAGATGGGGCTGCTGCAAACCACTGCACTATAGAATCACAGAATCACAGCAAATTCTGACCATGCAACACAGTGGCTCAGAAATCCAACCCCAACTTAAGCAACTTATTTTCTGCAAATTTGAAATACATAAATTTCCAGTCTTTTAAGAACAAAAATGTGAATGTGCGCAGATATCAAAGACCAACCTACATAAATGTTACTTAGAACTCTGTGAGCAAAAAAACATGCTGAACTTAATAATTTTTTTGAATTCCTACTTATTAAAAATGTATTTTAGAAGATAGTAGAAATGTTTAATTCAAGTCAATGACAACACACATTTTCATTATTAGCCAATTAATCCCAAAGAAAATGTCAGGACCACATCTCAAAATTAGAAATAGGTATCAAATAGCTACAAAAATAAGTAACCTAATTAATTAATATCTAAAGTTTATGTTTTTTTCTAATGTGTTTTCTAACTAATGCTGACTATTTCAGCATTTAGATGCTTCCCTGGCTTCTTTACATTAAAAGTAGTATTGAAAAGGAATGGAAAAACTACTCTCTGTGGAATGACACATTCCTGTCCCACCCAATAGAAAAGACAGATAAATACACTTTTCTTCAATTCACTTTTATATAGCAAATACATGTGAACTTAAGGCATCTCTTGTGATGATGAAGTGATCCTTCTGCCTGTCAGTGCCTGAGGATCACCTCTGAGACTGGCTAAAACACAGACTCTTGTCTGTGTCTTAAAATGGAAATAAAGAGAAAGTGCAATAAACCAAAAAAGCAAGATAAGAAAAGGATCCCTCTGCTTCTTGTATCCACAATTTGTGATTTGATCTGATCTGACTTCTTGTGCTATCACTTGCAAGTTACTGGAGAAAGACCAGCTTTTGTCATGGCCAATTCCAGAGCTTTGGGTTGTAAATGGCTGTCATCGGGCATAAAATATCTGGAATCCCTTAAATGGGAGTATTTGCTAGCAAAGTATAAATCTCTACATCAAGTTAGCAATGTGCTGACCTTAATACATTAATTAAATGCTGTTAATACTGGGATCCTGCATCTGATAACAGGTTATACAGCCAGTCCTCCACTTTCCACGTTTTGTTTCTAGGAGTTTAAAAGTGTCACAGCCATGAAATTAGGAACCCTACTCATGGAAAAGCCCCAGCATTTTAAATTTTCATCTAGAGTCTTAAAAAAGATTTACAAGGGTTTTCAGATTTTTCTATAAATGACATACTGAAAAAAGCAAAAAAGATTTTGGGTGATCAACCTGGATGGGGCATAGGGGAGAAGACCTGATCAGTTTTCATTATGGTCTGAAAGAACAAGTCAAAAATATCCTAAAATGCTTACTGCTAAAGACATGTTGTTCTCACATATTCAGCTAGTTTCTAACACTTCCTGAAGTGCTATGGCCATGAAAAGCAAGGAACCAAAATATGCTTTCAAGAAGCATTTGAAAGCATCCTTTCAAGCATTCTTTATTATGACTAAGCAGAGCTAGAAATAACAATTATATAGTCTCTTCAGGGGCTCACATCCTATAGATTGATAGGTTGAATCTATTCCTGAAAAGCTTACAAAGAAAATCTTAGAAATTACCTGTTTCTTGGCATTAATAAACTACAAGATAAAACATTTAACAACATTTCTCCTCCTTCTATTTGTATTTCAAGTACAAGTAATTGCAGGCATTACTTTGGAAACTAACTGAGGACCAGCACATAAAATTCAGATCAAACAGCTAAAGATGAATAAACTAAAGGATGAATAAATAGTCAGATCCCAATGAGTGCTGGAAGCTATTAGCTGTTTCATGCATGCTATTCTGATTATCTTCTTGAAGCACAAACATTCATACTTACAGCCCATCAAAAATGGGAAAATGTAACTAATTCCAGCAGCAAGAGGGGAGGGCAGCAGTAAAGTTTGATTAACTGACAAACTCAAAATAAACTGGGTCAAGCAGCCCAACTCTCCCCCATCACATTCAAAAGAGCTAGAGTGGCAGGAAAACCTAGATGTAATTCAATTATCTTTAAAAAAAACACAACCACAAAAACAAAATCAAATTCTACTCATTCTTGAGGAGCCCTCTGAAAAGCATCCCCCAGCATGAGATTTCCACTTCAGGTTGTTGATCCAGTGGACTAAACTTTGTAATCTCTACCACCAGAGGGAGGTGTTCTATTATATTGCTCCTTTCAAGAACTTCCATCCCTGAATGTTAATTTCAGTTCTATTTAAACATAATTAGCTGGGAAGAAGCTTCCTTCTTTCTGCAAAGATACTTTGAAGAGTCTCTTGTTATCTCTATCCATTTTAGACTAATTACTGCTATAGTGAATTTGATTTCTATTTAACAGATGCGACTTGGTAACTAATCGATCATTTCCACCTCAACCAACCAACAAATCCCCAGCCCTTTATCTTCTCTTTCTGAGCCATAAACCAAAGAGAATGGCCACAGTCATCTGCCATAGGACTGGGAACCAGTACAGAATTTCTCCAAAATCAGAACTACCACTACCTTCTTTTGGGGGGAGGGAAGTGAAGTGGCATCACCCTGTTATCTTGCATTAATCATTTCAGCAGATCAAATTTGAAAGTTAAGTGAGATAGGATGGGAGAAAAAAAAAAAAGAGCATTTCATAAGCATGAATTTGACACATTCTGCTATATAAACTAGTAGAAATAATGAGTAATACAGTTTCTTAAAAGGCAAAGGAGTGGTGCCAACAATGTCTCACTACAGGCATGTGATCTCTGCGACAGGCAGAGGCAGACAACTTTGAAAAAAGATAAATCCCACAAGCCAACCATCTTGCTTTACAATTATTCCACCTATTCTGCACACCAATGGAATAACAACAATGCCCTTGTGTTTGAAAAAGGAGAGTGAGAAGCTGACATGCTTCCTGGGCCACAGAGCTGAGCAGCTACGACCTGCAAGCCTCAAAATAGCAGCACACAGGAACACAGATGAAGAGAGCATTAGGATTATATATGTCTGCCACTTCAAACATGGGGTACACCAAATTCACTGTTCAGGAGAACAAACCTGTAATTCATTGCATTGGCTATTTCTAATTAGTCTTCAAGTTCTTCAATATATGAACTTTAGATGTTAGCTTTTACAATTATTTTCTCCAATATTAAATCTGATCTTACTGAAGAAGCAAAAATATTTCTAATTAAAAAAAAAAAAGGAGTAAAGTTTTCCCTATTAATGGATTTTGCTTGGAAACAGCAACAGTAAATCTAACAGGTAGCACTCTATGTCTGATTTTCCACTATTTTTCCTCATCTAAAATACTGTAATCTATCATTTTAATGCTACGTAATTGTCTTTATATTAAGATAACTCTGAGGCAAAGAACTTTGAAAAGTTGTTCTTCTGAAGGATGGATTTTATTCTCATAATCAAATAGTAGGACCATAGTCACAGATACGACACAGATACGTTTTTATTCCTATATATACAAAATAAACTCCAACAAAGGTATATTTAGTGCAGTCCAAAATGGAAGAAAAAGTAATTTTTTTCTGTGTTAGAAAGGATCCTTAGAACCATAACTTTTATCCATACTATGGGCTTGCATTATCTTTAGAAACACTATTTACACACACAAAAAATGTTTTATGCGCTTATTTAAATAAAAAATGGGCTACACTAGATATTCTAAAAGTCAACTTCGAGACACATTTCTCTTTCTCATCCAATGTTTTCATAAACATCAATGCATTAAGATTCCTGGCAAATAACTGTGGCAGCTCAACTGCAAACAAGAGTATGAAAATGAAGGTATTTGAGATGGTTCATCAATTCACAGTGTAACGTTTGAGGTTTTTTCCCTGGGCCTAAATTCCAAGCTGATGCATGTTTTCTCCAAGATTTTAACTAAGAAATTTATTTGTACATTAACTGCCCTGATATTCCACAGGAACACAAATTCAGTTTAGACTGAAAATCTGTATTGTAACTCTTGTTTCATAAAGGCAAGTGTTCTGCAAGTCTCCTGCACTTGATTTTAACAAAGACTGGAGAGCGTTCCTGGTTATGCCCTGTCCTCTTCCTGCCAAATCCAGCACTGACTACGAACACATTAGCACTACAAACACTCTGATATGAAACCCATGTATTCAACTGCAGCAACATAATCCCTTGCTAATTAATTTGTGACCTCTGCAACACACTGTAGATTTTCAGTCTACTACCTCATCTACGTCCCAGTTCAGAACGTAATTGAATCTTGACCGCAACACTGGTCTGGTTTTCTGCTTATTTCTTCAATTCCAAGTTCCCCTGGCTATATTAGAATGTGGCAGCTGCATCTGGGATAAACATTGTGGTTACAGAAGCCCCACTTGCACTTACAAGATTTAAATACCTCACGTTGAATTTAAAAACACTCGTTTTTCTTTTTTGCAGACATTTACAGTAACAGCTGTGCTACTTCTGTGCTGCTTAGTCTAGCCCAAGTTCTGCTTCATTAAATTACCACTAAAATGACTACTGGTTTTGATATTGCTCGACATAGTAGATTTAAACACTCAAAAGAATTTTTAAAAAACAAAAGCAAATACAGCAGTGTAGGAAGAGAGGCCATAGTGGCAGCAGTGACAGATGAAATCCAAGCTTCTGTAACAAGTTCAACTGGGTTATTCCAAGCTGCTTTATATTGAACTGTGCACCCTTTAAAGGGAAAAATATCCCATGTTACATGTCTGAGGGTAGAGTTTGTGTTTATTGTTGAGTGATCTTTTCTGTATTTGCCAATATACTTTCAGTGATGTTAGCTTAATTTTTATAACCATTATGTAGGAGTATCCAACTGCCTTCAGTGAAATGGAAAAGCTGGGTAAAAGCCACTTGCCCAGTTTCATGCTGGAGATGCATGACAAAGTCTGGGTGTCTATGTTCATTAAAAATATAGGAAGGAGATTTTGGGGGGTATTTTAAGAAGTTTTCAGAACAGTTTGCCCTATGTTCTTCTATCACCCTTGGCCAGTATTGATGACCTGGTGCTGGCTACTCATAGCTTTGGCTGGATCTCTTCAGAAATTCTTTTATTCAATTTCATGAATTGTTTAGGACTTGTTTCCTGTGCACAAGTAAACTAAACAACACAGTAAAGAGAACAGAACTGAGGAAAGCAGAATCAAAGAAAGAATATAGTTAGGAGTATACTGTGTGAAGAACTAAATGCCACAAATCAATTAACTGAATATTCTGATAGCAGCTATTTTGCTTGCAAATTTTATTGTCATCCTGCTTAATCATACTGATACTTCTAGACAAGCAAAATGTGTTTTTAAAAATTATTTCTGAAAATGAGCTTGCTCAGTCCTTCTGGAAAGAAAAAGCACTTGTAAACGTTACAAAACACCTCAGTAGCCCATTACTCACAAACACAGAGTGACTAGAATAAATTCAAATAACATAATGCCGAGGCTAGCATCAAGAGCTTTTCGGTCCCTGACTTTTGCTTTCATTTGCCAGAGGACCCTGAAGTGTCTCATCATGATGCATGGAAAAATTGCCACTTTCTGATTCTAGAGCTTCTCTTACTCATACTCATCAAACCCAAAATCTCTACCCTTTTTTTTTCTCTCCCAAAAACTCATAGAAACATGAAACTTGTGTTCTCTGGTCAGGTTAAAGATGATCTACACAGTCTCTATTACCCATTAAAATTGCTTTACAAGAAAAATGTACAATGATATTGATTTGCAATGCCTGAAACTGCAGTAGTCCTGCATGTTGAAGGCATGATGCTAATCTTAAGATTTCAGACTAGTTTTCACATCGGAATTAAATAGCAGAGAAATAATGATTTTTTAAAAAGCATTCCAGTCACAAAGACTTCTAGGAACAGGCTAGTCTACCAAAATCATTGCAATACTAAATTCTCAAGGTTCTCTTTAATTCATACACAAGATCGAGGCAGGCATTGGTAAGTGGAGAGTAGCAGTTGTACATGACCATGAATAATGTGTCACCAGCTTCTAGATTCACATCTCGTGTTTATGTTTTTTAGCATTACCTGCCTGCCAGACTTCTTTCAGTGCTGTAAGAGGTATTAGTGACAGACATCTTAGTGACAGATGTCTCCTTCTCACCACTTCCTTTTAGGGAACCATTATCAGATCTTACATTGATGGACACTTCCTGCAGCTTTTTCTTTTTTTTCCTTTTTGATAATATCCCCAAGAAAATAATATTTTAAATGCAATCTACAAAAAGGGGGTTAAGACTATTATTTTTGATCGTATTTGTATTGTCTTGTCACTTGAGTGTGCTTACACTTTCTTTTTCTTCAGTCCTTCTCTTACTTCTGTTATCAAATCAAGGCTACAGCAACTTTACCCTTCACGGGCTGTTAGGAAGCCATGCTAACGCCAGGTAAATGCAAAGCAGTCCCAATGCACATGAATCCTGTCAAAAGCAGAGCATGCTGACAGTATCATGTTTAGAAATAGCTGGAAGTTCAGTAAGGGTGTAGAGCTATCCCTCTGCTACAATAAACTCAATTTCCTAGGTTAAGGAAATAAATCTTAGCCTGCTATTCTCATATTGAGAAAGCAGTGTTTCTGTTAACTGTGTTACTGGTTCAAGAACAGCACACTGAAAGGCTTCCATCGTATCTCATGTGGTGAAGAATGTAAAGTTGAGGCTTTCCACCTGGATGCCTGATTAGTACTAAAATATCTTCAAAAACATCTGGTTTAAAAAAAAAGAAAAGAAGTTGGAAGCACAGCTCTCTACATACAATTGAAGTTCAAATAAAACTGAGCCAAAATGACAGTATTACTGAAAAACAAGTAATTTTTACATCACAGTTTTTCACAAGAAGAGGACAATTTTCTATAAGTCTGTTACAGACCTATTATTGATATGTGGAAGTTCCCTGGGACCTATACTTGCTCAGTTTTCCAAGAAGAGTCAGAAGTAGTAAGTCCACAACTGGGTTTTTCTAAATTTTTTAAGAGAGGTTACATGCCTTGTTTAGGCAAAAGACAACTTCTGTATTCAGCTGCAAACAACAGATTTTTGAAAATAACAGCTAAGCTGAAAAAGTAGAAGTCAAATCAGAAAAGCAAAGAATACTAGAATATATACATATCACCTTAAGAACAGTTGATATTTCTTAAAACAACAGAATTACTCCATTATTCATCTATTAGAAATCTTGTAGGTGGAAATGAAAAGCAGCCACGATAGAAACTTCAAGCATTTTTTTTTCCAAAACTGTACATACAACCTAAATATAACATTTACTTAAAATTCCATTCAACATAAATAAAACAGAAGAATAATTAGCTGCACTAAGATAAAGATGCTCTTTAAGTATCATGCATCTGAAAGTAATTCTGTTGGAAAATACAAACCAGAATGGGCCTAAGAATGAGCCATGGCAATAAGAGCATGCAATTTACATACTGCTCTTATTTTTAAAAAATCATTTGACACCTCTAACAAAGCACTCAATAGTCCTAGGTTAATTAAGATTCAAAATTATTAGACAAGTATAGATTTACCAAGCACTCTACTAAACTATTCAAAAGAAAACATTTGGTTTGGTTAGTTTGATTAGTTTGATTTTGCAGCAAAATATATTAATAAATCTTCCTTTAATAATGTTAATGGATTTCTGCTGCTGTCCTTTGGTGAGCAAAGTTTTGTGAGAAAAATCCAGTAGGTCCATTCTCACCTCTGATGTCCCTGCAGAATTTGAGCAGGCTCGAACATGTCTCCTTGTCTAAACTCTACCATAGTCCTCCTTTTCAATTGTAAATGGTGCATGAGAGCAGAACTGTTTCATTCACCCATTTAATCCTCTTAGTATTTTAAATATGCCAGAACTTGGTCACAATAAAGAAAGCTTTTCTCTTGTGGAACAGTATTACCTTTATCTACTGTATTTCAGTATCTATTTTCCATGCTTATTCACTCTAATTAGGGCTTTACTGAACAAGAAGGTAGCAATTACTGGGTTCTCTACCCAGTGTAACATTGCTTCTTGTAACCAACATGTTGTAAAGAGACAAGATGGGGAAAAAAAAAAAAAGACAGAAAAACCCCCAAAACCCAAAAAACCTGAAGTGATTTTATTCCAGTACAATGACAGGCAGTTATTATCAGAGACAGGGATACACAGTATGCTGTCAAACCATTCTTAGTAAACACATGAGCTAGAATTACAAGAGATGCTAGTCTGCCCTTTTTAAAATCCAAGTCTATACTCAAATGCAAAAACCTGAGTTTTCTCACAGAAGTGAAAAGAAGGCAGAGCAATAAAGAAGTGCAAAATATTTGGCTTCAGAAGCTTTTACTGCTTGAATTGTGTTGTCTGACTTCATAGCATCCTATTTTTCCTGATTAAGAACCCTTCCCCTCTGGCGTCCATACTGGTTGTACAGTCATCACTGGTAAGTCTTTTGAACAAATATTAATGTTTTCCACCTAGCGAGACAGCCAGCTGTGAAGAATGGGTTTTTCTTCAAACCTTATTTTGATTTTCTGTGGCTCTACCCGATATTGCATAAATTAAGCTAGCTACAGAAAACCACTGGGATTTTAATATTTTATACATTCATTGATATTGAATATGCTTTATTATAAGGATTTTTAAAACCCTCTAAGCTTTCAAAGTGTTCTGTATACAAAAAACATGCTTTAGGAGATGCCATGTGGCAAAGAACTCTGCAATGACACTTTTAAGATATTGAGGAAAAATATGCCTCCAGAATGATTTTAACTTCCTCCTTATTGCACCAAACTCAAAAGAACAAAGTAATTTCTTGGTTGTCAGTCATTATTTCATGACTTCAGCTTTTCATCAGAGATTTCTGAAATTTGAGAGTAACTTAACTACCCAGAACATCTTCTGACATTTACATTTACCATAGCCATAACATACTGACATCATTTGGTGCGTTAAGGTCTAATGAAAAAGGAGGAAAGAGGAAGAAAAGCAATTTGGAAAATACACAAGTATTTTATTATACTGATAAAATCCTCAGAAAAGACAAGTTACTGAACATGGTTGACATTTGGAGTCAATACTTCGCTGTAAGATCTGACCATCAATTTCCAAGATAGAATTAGTAAATACATGGATCTAGAATTAGTAAATTACATGGACCTGTGTCAGACAGCAGTTAAACATTCATCAGATTTCAATTACAAGCACACAAACAAGGACAGATTTAATTTCAATTAGTACCTTGCAACTATGAACAAGTCCTTGTACTTGAGGAGTATTTTGCTTCCCAATACTAGTGTGGAAGACCTTTCATTAACATATTTGCAATCTAACTTCTTAACCCCTCCTGCTTAAAGCATCCAGAGTTCAGAATTTTCCCCAAGTCCCAATGACATTCGGATCCTATGATGTAATCTCCGTACAGCTGAATACCTAACAACCTTCAGTTCACAGGGCCAATCAAGTTTGGAATACAAGAAAACACCTAAACTATTTTCTTCCTGCTTGCTGAGATGCAAGGACCACTTTATTTTTGTTTACATGGTATACATTTTTTACAAATGAGACCTAAGTAGAAAAATTAAATCATCTTATTCAGGGTAATAAATTCACTTGTGGGAAATTCCAAACTAATACCACATCTTTGGAGCCTTTTCCTAACTGCATTTCCTTCTTCTATTATACTGAATTTGTGATGACTTTGTAGACTTCAGTGCCTAGGTAATACCCTAATTAATGAATGCAAATATCTATATCCATCTATATATCTCTAATAATAAAAATTAGACACCTTAAGTTACTACAAACCTAACAGTCCTAGCAAACCTGTACACTATCATCTTTAATGTAAAGGAATCTAAAATTCTAAATGGATTAATTGTCCATTAGGAATAAAAAGTTTAATTTTCAAAAGAGAAAATGGACAATTTGACTGCTCTGTTTTCACCTCCAAGAGACTTCATCAATGGGAAACAAGAGCTGCTGTGGCTATCTACTGGGCTAGAAGGCCTTTGCCCATCCCATTGGAAAACAGAGCTGGTTTTGATTGTGGATATATTTTCTATGGATCCACTGAAACACTGCTGTGGATACACATAGGCACATGTGCTCAAAAACCAGAGGATGTTGTGGGATTAAACTGATCTTCACATAGCTTCCAGAGCTGTTGGAATCATATTCACAATGCCCAGATTTAAAGGCGTTTTGCTAGAGATGGCGCTGACGGCACAGCTAACAAATCTCTGAGGCAACTGAATACTTCTTTAGAATAAAAAATCAGATAGTTGAAATGGAAGAGGCAAACTGTTCACCAAAATCTGCAATGAACTAACTCAGGAAAAATGTACCAGTATCATCAGCTCACTTCACTCTGCTACATATGCAAATTCTATTTTTTAACCATTCTAGCATGTAACATACAACTATACCCTCCTCACACCTGCACAGTCCCAGCCCTCCCCAAAACCATCTGAAAAAAAGGCACACTGTCTGTACATGATTTTAGCCCAGGCAAAAGCACAAGGGAATTGCCAGCATAAAAATGTCATGCTTTTTCAGTACTTTCTCATACTTTTTCATGCTCAAAATACAGACAGCATACCAAAAAAACCCTGTAAAAAAGAAAACATTATAGAAATGTGCCTTCAAGCCGACTTGATTCTATACTAACACAGGACAGGATGGAGTAGTAGGCACTCCAAAGATTTTGACAGTAAAAAAAAAAAGGGGGGAAAGTTGAATAATTTTCTGGTGATTTTTTGGTTGTTCTTTACTTGTGGTTTGTGGGGTTTTTTGTTCTTTTGTTGGGATTTTTTTTACTTGTCTGGTTGGTTGGTTTTGGTTTGATTTTGTTTGGGTTTTGTGTGTCTGGTTTTTGTTGGGGTTTTTGTATTATTTGGTTGTGGTTTTTTATGTATGTTTTTGTTTTGGTTTGTTTTTTTGTCTTTGTTTTATCTTTTTTTTTTTTTTTATATTTTATGAAGAAGAGCACCAAAGAAATTACACATTTTTTAAACTATATTTAAAAACTGAATGGACCTTTTTTTGTTACTATTAAAATCCGAGTACATAACATTAATAAAATTAGTTTCTCTAAACTGATGCAAGCAGCAAAACATTTTTTCCATTACTCATTAAACTATGAGCTTCCTCAAAGGCCATGTTTAATGGGTAAAAGCATCAAGAATAATGATGAAAAACTACAGAAAACCCACGAGACAGTATTTACTTTCTATCAAGTACATAGAGAAAGGAGATGCCAGATTTTTTTTTTTAGGAGCTATTATAAGTGTAAAAGGTTTCTTCTTTTTCTCTGTGTAAGTGACAATGACTGTGGAAATTACATGTCTTTTACAACACAGTGAGGGCAATTGTGTGGGCAAACGTTTTATGAGCAATGATTACTAAAAAGCAGAATGGAACTCACAATACTTAAAGTCAGATGATGAATGGTGTCTTCAAGAGGCCTAGAAACTATTAAGAATAGGATAAGCTTAGTGACAAAGCTGATTTTATTCCTACACCAGGATTAGGTTTATATATTGTATTTGAACACAGCAGAGATGTTGGCTAGAAAGAAACACTTCATAGGGATAAAACACAAAAAACACAGATTACTGAGAGACAAAATATTAAAGATCTTAATCATCTTTAAAAACTGAAGAAAGCAATTGCCCCCAGCAGGTTTGGCAGGAAAGGCAAGTATCTGATCATTCTATAGTACCCTTAGCCGGCTGCTTGTAAAGCAACACTGAACAGCCCTCAAAAGACCAATTCAATGATGCTCAGCAAGTAGTACAAAGAACAAGAGATTCTGAAGAGAACATCACTGGGTGAAAAATTCATGGTCCTGCAGAGTGTTAAGAAGACAGAGAAAGCTCAATGAATAGAATAACTTTTATTACAGACGTTTTTAGAAGACTGCACCATCCAATGTAGAGGATCCATACTTGTATCAAAGCCCTCTCAACACTGGGTTTCTGGGTGATGTTGCACAAGTCACTTCAAAAAAGTTCTGCTTTTTCCTTATGCTGATCATGTCAAATTAGCTGCAAACTCACCAGCAAAATGACTGGCACTCAGAATTAACTTACAAAGGATGCTGCTGAGGAAAGTTAATTCAAATTAAAATGAATTAAAAAGTCTGAAGTCACTAAACATAAGGCTAAGTATAGTAAAGCCTCACAGAAGTTTCTCAGAGATGTTAAGTTGAATCTAAAAATTTGACACCTCTAGTCAATACACTTAAGCTTTCCCATGTCTTGCACTGGCCTTCTATGCACGTTTACCAGTAGATTTCCAAAGTAATATTTTTATTAAAGCCTGGATATGCAAAATTACTGCTTCTCTACTTAAATATTTATTATTGGGTTTAGTGCTTCAAGTAGTACAAAGAAATTTTCACTCAAACAAAAAGATACAATTGTCTTAAAAACTAGAATCAGAATTTCCTAATTTGCAACAATTTACTATGTCAATATTCAGCAAACCAGCTGCAGTCCATCAAATTAACCTAGCACTCCTCCATTTTAGTATGGCTCTTGGAAATCTTTACACCAATAACCTTACTATATATCGACTTTTATAGACAAATCCTTAATCTTCCCCACAATCCTTATGTCAGCCTGGATAATGTTTGATCTAATTCTAACAGATTTTCATTTCAGAACTAATTGTAAATCTCAGCATGGAATTATATACAAATTCAGTGAGATAGTCTCATACAAGAATCTGCTGCTGCTGTGCACTTTAGATTTGCAGCATTTTTCCTGATGAGGATGGGAGCTCAAGGAGAAAGGTTAGTTGAAAAAATAAAATTTTTAAATATGTGACGCTTCTTTCCTGCTAATCATATTGATACGACTATATATGAAAACTGACTTAACTGCTCATGGCACTTCTATTTACCTTTACAAATTTCAAGACGAACTGTGTTCTCTCTTTATAGATGCTTTACACTGCATCTAGTGAGTTGCAGCAATTAATGCAAAACAAGAAAGCAGCTCTGTAAACCTGCTGACAGCTGTTTAATGGGAGAGGTGGCAAGTGGTGGACATGTCCTGGCAGTGTGCTTAATGGATACACAAACACCCACAGTCCTCAGCCTAAAGTGATACTGGCAGAAAATTAACTGAGAGATACAAAGCTCATTTAACAAAGAGGCCCACAGCAATCTGGACAATAGAAAACTGTGTAAAGGTTGGAGAAGGGAAAATTAGAAGATGCATTTCTTCAAGGGGATGGCAATCTTTAATTTCACAAGTCATTTTATTTAGCCTTGTTGCTTCAGTGCACAAACTGTTGCCTCTGCTTTGGAAAGCAAATGCTTTTGTACAGATCTGTAAGCTCCCTGGACAGAGCCCGTCACAGAGCTGAGCTAAAAGATGATTTTTGTGTTAATAACACTGCCACCATATCACGTTTTCTTCAGACACTTTGGAACGTGGCTGCAATAGAAATTGGTCTCTCTCTCTCAAATTATGACCATTTCAACATGCAAACCTCAGCCACTGCCAGACCTATTGTAATTACCAACAAAAAGCAAACCACTGTATTGACTTATCCCAACTATTGGCTTTGGAAATAACAAGACAGACGCCCAACAATGATTAAATAAAAACACAACAAAAAAACAAACAAACAAAAAACACACACACACACACACACACAAAAACCAACCAATACAAAAAAAGCCACAAAACAACACATACCAAAAAAAACCCAATCAAACAAAAAAAAAATGCACACACAAAACATCACCAAAATCTGGAAGAAGAAAGGATAGAGAGAGAGACAGACAAAAAGTAACCTATTCATGCTGCAGGAATAACCTGTAGCCCAAACCAGGCAGGGCTGCTGTTCTATCATACAAGGTATGGTGTAAACAAAAAGAGAACATGCAGCAGGCAAGACTGGAGAAAGTATATTTGGGATTACAGTGTACTTTAAACACTGTAATGTATTTACAAGTTCAAAACGTCTTTTGCAACATTTCTGTGGGATTCTTCATGGTGACTAAGATAAAAGATGAAACTACACTGTTTTATAATCTAGTAGAAAGAGCAATCATTCTAATTAATATTTTTCAACAGCTTTCTTTGGCACTGAGAGCATGTTTCTTATTGCAGAGTAAAGAAATTTCAAGTCTATGAATCCTTTGCAATAATACAAGTGAGGAAAATTCAAGTGAGGAAAAAAACCAGGCTATTTTCTAGTATCTGACATTTGCCAACACAGAACACACAATCCTGAAGTGACCTCTAAATTCACTACTCTCTCTTTGTCCAGACCTTCTCTTTGAACTATTTTTACATCAAGAGATAGAAAAAAGTCTGTAAACCCACAAATATTAGAATTATATAAATAGTAAGCATTCCCAAAAGTTTTAGCATTATGCAGCATTGTAAGGCTTGGCATCTTTCCTTATTATGTAAGGACAAAAAAGTTTTCCATGCAGCAACAATAAAATTAAAAGTTTTAACCATTAGCAAAAATAAACTCCCCATCACTTGAAAATTTACTCTTTATATACAGTTCATCTACTCACTATTTGAGGATTATTTTATTCCTCAAACTGGAAAAACAACAAAAAAACCCACAATAAAAACAAAACAAACAAAAATATCCCCAACAAAAAAACAAACCCTAAACCTACCCCACCCATTTTTCTGCATGAGCCAAAAATCTGAAATTTTGTCCAATGCAAAAATACCCAAAGCACTTTGCAACCAAATATATCCAAAACAGAGTGACTGCATAATTTAAAAATCTTATCTTGAAGAAAGCACACAGTTCAGAAGACATTTCTTCTAACAGCTGCAGCAGTTCAAGCAGCTCTCCCTCCATCTTCCTCAGCTGCCTGTCCCATGCTTTGTCTTCAGCTGCACTGGTGTTACAGCGTGGAGAACACCACCAGCAAACTGATCTCAATTCAGAAAAAACAGAACATTCCCTCTCATCCCAAAGAGCCTCTCACACCAGAACAAGCACATTTTTGTGGCTGAAGATAGTATGTAAACATCCTTCACCTTCCCACCTCCCCTCCATGCAGCTCAATCAACTTCTAATAGCAGAACTCTTTTAGTATGACAGTCTCAAATAAAACTTTTAATATACTTTTCATTTAGAAGTAACTCTACAAACCATATGCAAGTATTACTGTCTCTCTGATATAGTTAAATGTTTGCAATAAACATTATAAATTCAGCTAGACATGTTTAACAAATATCCCGTCTTCCATTTTTTTAGCAAAGGTACGAAATTATTTTCTTTATAACTGTGCATGCCTTTGCCAGAAGTATCATGGGAGTCAGCATTTTAAAAGATGCAACATTGCCAATGCTTTTATCTAAAAGAATAAATAAATTATAAATTAAACCCTCCTGCTCCAGAGGGAAATCAGTTACCAGACAGGGTCAAAATTAAGTCTCCCTTTGCTTTCAGTCATTAGATGGCTGTACAATTTCTGCTCTAGATATTTTTTTTTTTCCTTTTCTTCGGAAAAGCCCTGGATATTTCTCACTCCAGACAAGGTCCTGAATGCAATTTGACTCAGTGCAGTAATTTCCAGCCTGAATTTCTTTCAGCAATAATGAAGGGAATTAATAGATTGGGGTTTTTTTTTAAAATCTTCTGGCTTTCACTAATGTATTACTTTGGATGGAAGACACTTTAAGCATTGTCCTGTCCAAATCATGCTACATCATCGGTGTTGATTTCTTTTTTTCTAGGATTCAGAGATGACAAATAAAGACATCTCTAGTTATGCCTAAATTGATTTTCAGACAATTTGACAATATATTCTTAGTTTGTAATTAGCTTATTAATGTCCACCAACCATCCGTTCTGACACATGTGTAATTGCTCCCTCTCTTGTGGTCTCAAAGCTATTTGTGAGGTGGTAAAATATACTGAAATAGGGAACTCACCACGGTGTTTGCATTTGGATGGGTTATTTGTCCCCCTGCTCAGTCTGCTCTGTGGCCAAAGCAGCTATACCAGTACAGGGAAAAGGCAACTGAGCCTTTCTAAATTGGTTTACTTATAACCACTTCATATGGATGGTGGAACTCTGTAAAGTGTAACTTAAGTTAAATTTGAGCTAGCTTGGTGCTTCAATACCACAGAAAGCATAACCATGTACAGAGTCCAATGAAACTTCCCAACACGAAGCCTGTAACCAAATACTGAGCGAGGGAACAAGACTGGTCCAAATATAGACAAAGTTAATAAAATTAAAACAAGGCTAAGAAATCTTAAGACCAAACTGGACAATTCAACAGCTTAAGCACTTAAGGTACAGTTAGTCTCCAGCTGGTAAGAATGAGGAAGAAGAGCAATACATGAAGTCTAACAAATCAATCTATACCACCATTTGTCTAATTCTACATGATGATGTTCAAAATTAGAACAAAACCAGAAAAAAAAAAAAGTTTAGAGTGGAAAGATAACAGATAAAAAGAGCTATTAAATCAATAGACAGCATAGGCCTTCTAAAAGTGACTGACAGAAAAAGTAGTAACCTAAAACATAACATTCCATCTACAGGGGATGGTTTTATCTTTGAGATAAAAATATTGAACATATCATAGTGTCACTGCTGTCTGCTGAGAACCTATATCCCATCATCTATCCAACTCAAAGAACAACACTAGGAGAAATATGAGCAATCAGCTCCACAGCTGCTGAGCTAATGGGATTTTCTGTTCTTCCTTTTAGTTAGGCAATAGCAACAAAGATGTGGAATTCTGTTTTCCTCCTATTGCTCCTGCACTATCTAGAGACAACACAGAAAGCTTTAACAACAAATACACATTTCAGAATTTATCTCGAATCCCCTTATGCAGCAAGAGAAGAGAGGCAGCTAAGTGGTTTTAAAAACAGCAACACTGATACAGTGGAACTAAGCAGATCAAGCTTTCAGACTGCATTTTAAAAGAGCTGAATACATGGCTGGCTGGGCACACTAATAACCATCTTCAAACACCAGATGAGGTAGCCCTATAATGGAAAGACAGCCTCACTAAATAAATGCCAAACAGGAATTCCAGATTATTTTTTCATTATTCCTATTTGCTTGTCCACAAGACCCACAACAGAAGACTCTGCTATTTGCTGTCTATCTAATTTATCATATTGAAAACCAATATCATCAACCTGTGTAAGCAGAACTTCCGAACTAATTTCATGTACAAGGTTAATGGCTTAGGTTATATTTTCCAAGAGTACCCTCTTGTTCTCGCTACTTAGAGCTTACACACTGCTCTAAAGATGAAGTCACAATATTGAACTAATCTGAATTTGAGTAAAACATACTTACTTTGATTTAGGAGCATTATAGTAAAATTTGCTTTCTAATTTACTTATATATAGAACAGGGAGAATGACCTCCCTCTGCTTTTTCCATGTTTATATTATAAATCACAGCTGCAATTCTGAAATACCCAAGTATGTTCTCAGGGTATGCTGTTATACTTGTGCTATTACAACTATTTTTTCATCTGAGCTCAACACACAATCCCAACTAAGTTACATGATGGAAGTCATAACAGAATGCATCAAACCATGTGTCCCAGTTATCAATGCAAAGTCAGCTGTGCAAGCCATGAGAAGACATATGAGAAGCTAGAGAATTAGCAGCTAGTAGTGAAAACAATAGAATAAATCTCTTGCACATATGCAGATTTATTAGTATACTAGAACAAAGCCCAGTGCTGGCTATCACTCAAGAAGTAAACTACGTTTCCTGGGAGAAAACTTATGGATAGTTTACAGGACACATGTTCTTTAGCAGTTAGAGGACTTTGAATTTGTTATTATTCATAGTTAGTGAAATACACTGGCAACCAGCATAACATGAAATTAGAAGTGCAAGTAAGAAAAGTGGTGGAGCTTACAAGCTTTTATTAACCATCCAAATATTTATCACATTATTAGTAGGTAGTATGGTGACCGACGAGAATGCTCAGGTTTCATAACCAGAATTAGGAGTTTACAGGGGTACAGCAGAGGTCTCCAAGCACAGAAACCAGCTTTGGCAGGTTGCTGCAAAACCAACAGGTGTAAAAAGTACACATTTTAAAATGTTATCGTTTCACCTCTTATTACAAATTGCAGTGTATCTGAGTTGCATTTGGTGGGCTGGGAGATAAATACTATTCTCAACAGGTATATGGCTATGTTTTGGAAGGGTATTGCTCCACGGAGATGGACTGTGAAATACCTATCTGTAACTAACATATACTAGTGTGTGCAAAAAATATTATATAGGACACTGCTTCTGTCATTTGCACACTAGACAGTAACCAATATTTTCCCTGTGGCATTATATAAAAGACATTCAAATAAGCAGTAAGAATTGTTATACCCATGATGGTTGCTCATTGTTTCAGAAGGCACAGATGCAGCTAGTCCAAATGCAACTATTTTCCCACTCCTTTCTGTTAGCATGAAATTAATGTACAGTAAAGGAAATTGTTGATAACAAGTGTAAAACAATCAATAGCAATTTACCCAAAAGGGTTGATAATCTTTGCTCTAGTAAATTAAGCAGCATATCTTTCATTCTTACAGAAACCCCTAGAAGGCAGCTCTCAGATGACTTATATGTCTTCTATAAGGGGGGAAAAATAATAATAATTAAAAAAGATGACACCTGAGGAATTTGGTCCTACCACTTTACACAAAAAACAGATTTCAAAACGACAGACCAACAGATGCTAGCTGAGCTTCTTGATAAATATTTCTTAGAATCATAGAAATGTCTGGGTTGAAAGGGACCTCTAGAGATCACCCTGCTGAGAGCAGGGACATCTTCAATTAGCGCAAGTTGCTCAGGGCCTCATTAAGCCCCACCTTGAATTTCTCCAGGGATGGGGCCTCAACCACCGCCCTGGGCAACCTGTTCCAGTGTCCACCACTCTCATGGTAAAGAACTTCTTATTTCTAATCTAAGTGCACTCCTTTCCTATTTAAAACCATTGCCCCTTGTCCCTTCTCTACAGGCCTTTGCAAACAGGCCCTCCCCAGTCTTTTTATAAGCTCCCTTCAGGCACTGGAAGGTGGCTATAAGGTCTCCCTGGAGCCTTCTCTTCTGCAGACTAAACAACCCCAGCTCCCTCAACCTGTCCTCATAGGTTTCCATCTGCTGGACACACATCTCCTATTGCAACCCAGGATGGGCAGCACACACCGGCTCCTCATATCCAGCTTCTCACCTATCAGCACCCCCAAGTTCTTTTTTGCAGGGCTGCTCTCTATCACCTCCTCCCCAAGCCTGCATTGATAGTGGGGATTGTTCTTCCAGCCCAGGTGGAGGAGGTTCACCTGTGCCCACCTCTCCAGCTTACCCAGGTCCCTCTGGATGACATCCCATCCCTCCAGCCTGTTGACAGAACCACTCAGCTTGGTGTCATCTGTGAACTTGCTGATGGTGCCTTAATCCTGCTGTCTGTATCATTGATAATGTTACACAACATATCAAATCCAACTCTCTCCAACTTGGCAAGTAGGATGTTGTAGGGGAACGTGTCAAAGGCCTTGCAGAAGTCCAGGGAGATCACATCCATAGGTCATCCCTTATCCACTGATGCAGTCACTCTGTCATAGAAAGCCACTAGGTTTATTAGGCAGTATTTCCCCTTAGTGAAGCCATGCTGGCTGTTCTTGATCAGCTCCCTGTCCTCCCTGTGCCTTATCAGACCTCCTAGGAAAGTCTGCTCCATGCTTCATGACTACATCTGCCAGTTCACTCAGGACTCTGGGATGCATCTCGTCGGGTCAGTCCTGTAGACTTCTGTATGTTCAGGTTCCTCAGGAGGTCACGAACCCGATTTTCACATACAGTGGAAATGACTTCACCACCTGGATCCCTGCCTTGTGGTTTGGTTTTTTTTTTACTTGGGAGGTGTTGGGAGAGAGGTTTCCAGTAAAGACTGAGGAATAAAAGTCATTGAGAACCTCTGTCATTCATTTGTTGTCACTAACTCCCTGTTCTTGTTCTTTTTTAGGGGTGTGGGGTGTGTGTGTGTGTGTGTGTGTGTGTGTGTGTGTGTGTATGTTTTCTTTCACCTTCCATTTTTTATCGATGTACCTTTCTTGTCTTTCAATATTTTTAAACCAATAAATTCAAGATGCTTTTTTACTGTAATTCTGCTCAGTCAGCAGACAAATGAGGTAACTGAACAAATAAATGATCAGGATCCAGCTTAAGAAATGTGGTGTGGACCTCCCCACTCGCACAAGTTGGCACCTGCTTTGAACCAGCGGAAACAATTTCCAATTCCTCCTTCAGAAAGGAGATTCTATTATGCCTAACACAGCCATCAGCCTCTCTGGAACAGGGCCAGTGCCATGTCAGCTCTCCATTTGAAACAGACAAGGCTAATGTTTCACACCACCCACTATCCGTGGTTCTTTAGTAACACAGCTACCCCGCACTGCTTGAAGTACCTTCCAGTATGTACAGTAGACAGAATTTAACATTCTTAAAGATATGGATCAAGGGAGCAAAAGAGTTATAGCTTCTGTCACTCATCATGTGGATGGGCTGCTGTGGTCAGGGAAAGGGTTATGGCAATTAAATCATGTTTATACAAACACATGTAGTAACTGACATCCTTAAATGAAGATACCTTTGCTCACCCAAATCCAGGAACACGCTTTACAAGTATTTCCTTCCTTCAGTTTCAGTGTTTCTGAACCAAATACTGACATTTATTTGGCAGCAGTTTTATATATCATACGGCCAGTTTACTTATCTGACCAAATTAACACTAGGTTAAAACAATTCATAAGAATTGATTCCCTCCAAATTGCCTGACAGAAAAAAAGCAAAAAAAAAAAAAGCAAAAAAAAAAAAGCATGCTTAGTTCCTAATAAACAATTAAAATTGTGTTTAATTCCTAATTAAAGTGCTTTGGAACTAAGAAAATAATGTGGAAAGATAAAAAAAAAAAAAGAAAAATTACTGAAAATTCAAATCTCACTTATGCTAAGTCTACCTTCTGTACATACCAATCCTTTATAGAGTTGCACTTGCTGCAACCACTAATAGCTCAGAATCAACACTGGATAAGATCAACAAGGCTCAAAGGATAAACCTATGGACCAGATTTCATTTAATTCTAGGTGTACTGAAGAAATGAACACTATTTTGATTATACACTTCCAAACAGACTTTGTAGCTAAACCATTGATTTCTCCTTCAATACGTGTCATCTTGTAGATACAACTTACATGTGGATCCCTGAATTAACTTTGATTTTTTAAGAGAGTTCTTGTATTACAGTTAGCAGTCACGTTTCTAGAGGGCTCTCATTTATGGTGCATGACTTCATTCTGGACACTTTTCAAATTAACTGACATTGAGATGCTAGAGCTTCTCATAATGAATGCTGTTTATTCCCTTGCACAGAACACAGTGCAACCTTTCCTCTGTCCATGGAGGAAGACAAGAGTTACCAAGAGATTGCACCACTTCCCAATTATTTAGTCTCCAAAATTAACACCTTCATCACCATATTTTGTATATGGACAAAATTCTTCTGAATTCTATTTCCTGTTGATTTCTTCCTGTGAATCTCTGAGGCCATAGGGCTAACTAAACACAGACCCCCAAAAATAACATTTAAAGGCCAATTATCAAGCTTCTGTAAAACCGTTCAACTATCCAAAGTAAAACAATCCAGGACAAACTAATCTGCTAACCAACACAAATCAGCCAAGGAATGAGGCAGAGGCAACGCAGCAGGTACCTCAGAGGCATCGTTTGCTATCAAGTCCTGTTTCAATTCAGTTATGAAGTTACATACCGTCCCTTCAAAGCATATCACTGAAGAGGAGTGAATGTACTTTGCAAATTACTTCAATTAAAACTCTGGGTTTACATTTAATTTAGAGAGGGAACTCTCTTAACTGCAAGAGCCTTTTCATGCTTTGCATGAAAAAGAAACAATTAGAACAATCGGAAACAAAATGAGTGTGAAATTTCTCTTCTATCTCACATGACACTGCAGCAAGTGCAGAGACATGTAGCAGATGGTCAATTTAACTTACATTCTCAGTTATTAAACATTACCTGCAGGTCCATTAAACTACTTTTCTACTGGAAACACTACATAAATTACTTGGTATCCACAATGCAAAAAATTACCTTGACCTTTCTCTAGGGCATGATACATTGCTGCTCAAAACCATTAAAATTCAAACCTAAAATTATATTAGCAGTTCTTCTAGTGTCAAATTTTACAGTTACATCTTTAGTAGTTGATCTGGAGAGTGTCAAATCATTTACTTTATTGGTTCTTTGCAACAAACACCTTGGAGTTAATGGGTACTAGGAAAAAAAAAAACCAAACTAACCAAAAAACAACAGTGACAGACTAAGGTACTATAAAAGTCATGTGGGTCCTGTAATTGAAAATCCCAGTCAGCACAAAAAAGAAAAGTCTGAAGTACCATTTTATGCTGTTGCTACCTGTGCCTGTTACATGCAATTTACATAACTTTCTCCTATTCTTATAAATATGCTTCAATAGCCCTTAAAGTGACAATACACAAGTACTAAACCACTGGTTTTAATCATTTGAGTAAAATAATTAAAATACTAAGAATTTGATCAAATACTGATTTTACTCAAAGTAACTGCAAGCTACAAATTCTTAACTATGTATATCACAATAATTTTATGTAAATTAAGATGACGTCTGAAATCCATAATTACAACTAGCCTAATTATTTGATTTAATATATTCAGAACCTTGTAAATAGTAGAGGATAAAAAGCTGTTTTGTTACATTAAAACCTTAAGTAGAATCATAGAATCATTCTGTCTCAAAGTCACCTTCAAGATGATCAGGTCCAACTGTTACCCCAGAAAGTAAAACTATTCCTGCCTCAAGTGACTGCATTTTGGGAGGTATGAAGCCAATTTCTCTTGTACTTCTTATCACATGACTTTTAACACATGAACTCTCAAGATAAAACAAACTTTTCATCAATCAGGAACTACAATTTTACTTGACTAAGCTCTAATTCACAGAAAGCTAGGTGAAAAGGAACACTGCTATGCAGCATAGAAAGAAGATTATGGGATATATTTGGCTGGTATACCATTATGCATTTAGATATATGACCATGTCAAAGCAAGCTGAACTTTGAAAACACCGTTTTTTCCCAAGGAACCAATAAATGCTCTTTGAAGCAACCTGAACAATTAAGAATTTAACTATATTTCTCCTCCTTCCTCACAAACATTTATTTTGGAAATACAATAACACTTTAGACAACTTGCTCATCCTGCTCCTTCCATGAAAACCAGATTCCTTCAGATACAGACAATGGACTAACTGAAGCACAGAAGGTTCCAACCAAATACCAGGAAACACTTTTATTCTGGGACTAGCTCTAGATGGCTCTACTTGAGCAGGAAGGATTGGATCAGATGATCTCCAGATGTCCCTTCCAACCTCAACCCTTCAGGGAAATATACAGCAGTCTGACCAGTGACGAAGAATCCCCTCTGTGTAAAGCAGTTCTCGTTCACTGCCAAACAGAGCTTCTGACAGTACTAAGATTGTATTCCTGATGCTAATGCCTGATAATAGAAACAAGCAAACAATCTGGACAGCATGTGGACCATCAGACCAACAGCATACATTAAAATAATGTATGATCTCTTATTATTAACTTAGAGGAAATTTCCAAAGTTATTGTGTTCAAGTTCTGGTCTTGCCAGTTCAAGTGGGACAGGGAAATACTAAAGAGAGTCCAAGGGAGAGCTACAAAGTTGATTAAGGGAATGGAATATCTCTCTTATGAGGAAAGGCTGAGAGCTCTGGGGTTGTTTAACCTGCAAAAGAGGAGGCTGAGAGGGGATCTCATTAATGTTTACAAGTATCTGAAGAGTGAGTGTCAAGTAGAAGGGGCCAGTCTCCTTTCAGTGGTGCCCTGTGATAGGATGAGGGGCAATGGGCATAGTCTGGAACACAGGAAATTCCACCTCAGCATGAGGAAAAACTTCACTGTGAGACTGACAGAGCACTGGAACAGGCTGCCCAGAGGGACTGTGGAGTCTGCTTCTCTAGAGACTTTCAAGACTTGTCTGGATTGTGGCCTGCCCTGGCAGTGGGGTTGGACTCAACGATCTCCAGAAGTCCCCTCCAACCCTTACCATTCATTCTGTGATTCTATGAATGATCAATATATCAACACCTACAGGTAAATATGGTATTTAAGAAATGGCTGCATTAGGGCAAGCTGCATCCCATCTGATGGTGATCTGGCTTAAGCTACATTCAACTTTGTCCCACCCTGGATTCTCTGCTGCAAAGCTGACAGCCCAAACCCTCAGAGAACTACTGTAATAGTGCTGAATACAGCAGCTGTCTTAGTACCGTGAGTAGTATGTGAAACCTGTCCATATCTCTATAATGAGTGCTTCTCAAAGAGGAAATTCAGGTGAAATCTCAGATCTTATATTTGTGCAACCCAGTTACCTATCACCATGGCACTAGAAGGCATTTGAAGAGAACCATGCAGTAAATCAACACACCACAAACAGCCTAAAGCGAGGGCGATGCTCACCTACGTAGCACAGACTCTTTTCACAGTCAATTCCACTTTGTGTAATTAATTCCTTCAGAAACTAAAACTACTGCAAATATTATCAGTCTGTTCTCTAAAGGAGAGGTCTACTTTGGTGATCTGGCTTTCACTAACATAAATATAGAGCAGAGAATAAAATAAAATATTTAATATCAGCCCTAAAGGTTTACCTTGGGGAAAGAAAGAACAAACCTCCAATAACAGATGCTAATCACATAGCTTAATTAATTTCAGCAACTACGATAAGGAGAACTATGTGAAACAAAAACCTATACCAAGGAGGTAAATTCATTACAAAACGCCACGTTTGAGCCAACACAATTAGCGCTCCAGGACACGGTGAAAACTCTACATTTTGAGGCACACAAGTAGCTATGCTGGAACACAATATCCTCTAGAAGACCACACAATGCCACAGAGAATAAAGAGAGCACCTGTGCTCTTGCTGAGCAGAACATTAACATGAAGGGCTTCCAACAGCTTGGAAGCATTATTCCTCAGGTATTTAAATACAGAGAGAAACAGTTCAAGTGCTTCAGGCAAGATCATTTATAATTCTTACAATAATCCATAATAAAAAATGAGAGTACCAAAATAAATAAATAAATATCCAAATACTTTATTATTGACAAAGTTCACTTCAAAGAATGCCTCTGGATTTTTCTCAAAGATACCATGTAATATTGTTTAATTTCATTAATTTTAACTTGTTCTCCTTTTGTTTATACTACCCTGTTACAAAAGATTTTTTTGCTTACTTCTGTTTGTATCCATTACACTGGAAACTCTCATTTTTGTCTTGTAATATTGACAAGCACTAGAAGTATATGGAGCATAACTGCTAAGATTTGAAGGGTTTCACCAAAGCAAATTATTTTCATGTTTACACTTTGTGACAAAAGGCATTCTATCCCATATCCTATATTCAATACTAGGTATGGCATCTGATACATTAAAGCATGCATAAAAGAATGTCTGGTCTTCAAAACAGGCAAAAGCATTTGTTTTCTTGTCTTCACACAGAAAGCATTTTACTTAACCACTCATTCACTTTATTTAACACAGTTCAGAGCAAAACTCCATTGTTGTTATTTGGATCTACCATCTTGCATTGGGTTTTAGTGCTTCTGTGGTGACAATGACTGATGCATCTTCTCCAGAGAATGAAAATTTTGCTTTTGGAAACACTTTGTAAATGTAGAGTCTTAGCAATTCTTAGCTTCTTTTAGCAATGCTTACCTGTTAACATTTTCACATTGTGCAATCAGTATTGCAAAGACAAGTATGATATATGAACTGAGGAAAAAAAAAAATCAACATTATTGTCGTGGTTTGGGGTTGGGGCAGCCATCTAGACCTATAACAGTTAACCTCCCCTTCCTCACCAAAGGGGAAGGGAAAGTGAATAAGGGAGAGAGAATTACCAATCAAAAAAGGAAACTAGAACAGCTTTAATGAGAAATATTATAATAAAAAACGAAATAGATACCAAAATATACAAAACCAGTATTGAACTCAACGAGCGCACGCACACGCACACACACACACCCCCACACACGATGGCAATTCTATATCCATCACCATTGATACTGAGGAGCAGGTTCTGGGAAAGTTCCAGACTGGGCCCAGTGACAGACAGGAACCATATTCAGACGACGGATTCTAGTACTGGACTTTGGAAAACACATCTCAGGATCAAAGGCAGAATGAACAAAATCCTCCTTGGATGTTGGCCAGTGAAAAGCCAAGAAGCAGCAGAGAAGAGCCAAGCTGAGCCCTTGATCCTTATGATCCCTCACCTTTATATTGAGTTTGAGTTATATGGGATGGAATTGGTCAGTTTATGGTCACCTGTCCTGTCCACCCCTCCCCACAGGTGTAGCATTTCACTTTTTGCAACTCCCAACATGGTAGACAAGATCCAGCAGGGGCCTTGGTCTGCACAGCAATCCCTGGTACTAACACTACACATGGGGTATATCACTGCCAGAAGCAGACACTGTGAGAACAGGCTGCTCACTTCAGACAGAAGAACTTAGAAGAACTGAGCTGAAAAGTAGGATCACTGATAAGAATTAGTTCTGTTCTAACTCAAACCAGGACAAGTATTTCAGTGAGAAAATAACAGCAGAGCAAAATAAGGATGAAAGTAAAATTGATATTCTGTATGAGAATCTTTAAGTACTCCGAAAAGTATTTAAATGATATAAAAGTAAATACCTTTCAATCAAAGAAAAGTAAAATCTGCAGGTTTAATTACAATATCATCATCAATGTGAAATCTGCTTTGAACTATGCCTATTTATGTCTGCAAATAGGATATTTTGATAAAGGTCGAACTTAATATTGAATGTTGACATTCTTATAAAAATAGGACTTGGGTTTTCTTTCCCTTTACTGTTTCCCTAAACAATATTGTAAGGTACACTTTCTGTATTCCACATCTGTATCCGGAAGATAAAATCAGCTAGGATATATATTTATCCATAGAATAAATTCATGCTAGAGACAGCATCAAAGAGAACCCACTGCAGAAATTTTTAGTTTTATTTTCCTAGGGCAACTGAAATAAAGATTTATTTCTAAGAACTTGAACTAAAATGCTGAATAAAGCATATGATATAAATTAATTTCCTTACACCAACTCAGAGGCAAAGGTCCATTTCAGGTTAACAAATTAAATTTCTACTAAGAAGCTTCTCAAATTGAGAAAATTCTCGTTAATAGAATCTGTGCAAGAGTCAATAGCTTCCACTATGGCCCTGACAGAGGGCAGTGCATCAATAGACCTAATAGTTTTCTACAAATGTCTCCAGCATTATGATGCTGTCACCTTCCCTTTCCTGTTTTTAACTCAGTCTCCCATTCATTCCCTTCACTGTTTCATCCAATGTAGCTGATCAATTCTTATTTCAGTAGCAGCAAGAGAGGTATTTCTACTCAGAACTGTTGAAATAGTAGAGGATACATTTCAGGTCATGCTCAACACATTTTCCCCTCCCTTTTTAAACAGCTGCATGACATACAAACATTTCTGATGAGTCTTTTGCCAGTTGAGAGGAAGGGGGATTTAAAAAAAAAAAATAAAAAATTTACATATGGCACAAAATATGCATAAAGCAGAAAATGTCCTCTTGAAAAAGTCCACCTAGAATTCCAGTAAGAGCTAAACACTTTTTGTTATTCCATTAAGTTTTTCATATACATTTTTAGAAAGAATTTTAAAAGTAGATGGTTAGTTACTTTTCTGATAGAACATTCTCATTATTGCAAAGCACAATGACAGGTAACAAGAAAATTTTCCCATACTCCTAGAAAGGCAAGTATCTGCAATCAAGGAATGAAACCAAAAACAGGATAATTGTCCCTTATTTCTACAGAAACATAGCCAAAACATGGGGTGGGGGAGAAGGGTCTGACAAACATCTCTGTATAATTGTAAGGAAAACAAATATAAATAAATGTGTGTACACACACTCTTCCTTATCTCTCCTGAGGCAGCCACAGCAGTCTAGAATAATTTGAAAACCTGGAAGCTATTCTGGAAGCAATTTCATCAAGTCATGTCAACTGATGTCTTTGGAAAGAAGGTGCTCTTACAATCTAAAAACAGTATGCTATAATCCACAGAGGAGGTAAAGAAAAAAAAAAAAAAAAAGAGGGCAACAGTTTCAATGGTTTTGCTGCATTTAGTTTTTAGAAGCTATTACAACATACCTGGCTTCAGAGGACAAGCATATGCTTTTTACAGCCTCAGGCAGATTGCCCTTCCCCACTGCCACTTGTACTGATTCCTGCACTTCCATTTCCCTGACATTTCCTTGCTTTGGTGAATCCAAGAGAATTTGAACACTTAAAGGATCTACTGTTGAGAAAGCAAATAAAGAAACATTTCTTTCTAAAGTATCTTTCTTCAGTGAATCCAGCATATACTATATGTGGGGTCATCTGATCAAGAAAAACACTGATAATGTTTTATGGTTTTTTTATGCTAATTTTCATGCTCATATACTTAGGAGTGTTAGCTGACTGCTTTTGCTCACAGCATTTCAGGTCTTACCTCATAAGTAAAAATCCTGAATCCATAACAAGAGTCTTGAATTATTTCTGCACCTTGCTTTAACCTCCACTCACACTTTTAATAGATTGTTCCTCTGTATGGCAGGAGAAGTTAAAAAGTAAGAGAGAAAAAACTACTTTCATTTATAAATTATTTCAAACCATGCTCACATTTGTGATCAAAATTAATCCTGCTCTTGTACCATGATGGAAACTCCCCTGAAAAGCCCACAAAGGCTGCGATTTCCCCAACTGTACTGGGGAGCCAGTAGCCAAGCTACTGAACAGAGAAAAATTAAATATTAAAAATCTTCAAAAGTGAGTGCAGTTTCTCTAGAGATTCTCTTGCAGTTAGCTATTACACCTTTCCCAATTTGTCTGTCAGTACCCAGTAACTTTAAACTTACCCTAATTAATCATTAAAGAGTCCAATATCTCACACATACACTGCTATCAGGTTAGTTAATTTTCAGTTCCTTTGGAAAAGTAATAATAATATATTTAGAAACAAACATTTAGTCTACTCATAGTCCAGTACATTTCAAGTGTGAACATAGTTGAAAACCTTTATCAGAAACTACAACAGTTTTGAAAACCTCATTATAAGAGTTAAAAGAAAAAGCCCAGTCGATTTAAACACCAGACAGCATAGATGCAGAAAATCCCTTCAAAAATGCAGCTCACATTTACCATGTATACCCAACACAAAAGAATATGACAGGTGAAGGAAGAAGCATTATCACAAATGACTTACCATGTTAAAAAAGAATAAAAAAATCTTAATATGTCACTTATTTTCTCTCTGTGAAAAACACTAGAAGCATGCTGCTGAACATTTTAATGCACATCTGCTTCTTACAGAAGCTTTGTAATATTGGTTTTACAATTCTTGAATGCTGTGGGTTCCATTTCAAGAATTTATAAAGAAGCTACCACAGATCACCTGATCTGTAAGGAACACTTACCACTGACAAGAAGTTTTAAACCCTACCTTATGATGCATTGCCTCTCAGGAAACTACCAGAGATACAGATGTTTTCTTTTAACCTTCCTGTACTGAATTCTGTAAGGTATTACCACACTGATGGGTGTGTAACTATCATTCATCTTCTGAAGCAAACAAACATACAAAAAGTAGGGGAACAGGGGCATGACAACTGTTTAGCATCAGGGAATTACTTCTAGCAGACACACGTAGACCTGGCAGCACAAACCACTGCCATCTGAGACAGAAAGATCTCAAAATCAGTCCCTCATTAATGAAGTTTCTTTCTGTTCAAACAGGTCCCTTATTTTCCTATGTGCCTATCTGTAAATCAAATTGCAGTATTTGAACTTTCATACAAATCTTAATGGAAAAGAAACAAATAAAAATAAATCCATTTGGAGTTGGAATCAATCATGAGCACACTTTGCCTAAGGCAGAAGCTGTGGCCTACCGAGGCCCAGCTAGAAAGGCAGAGTTAGACTGACAGCACTGTAAGAAGACTTAAAAAAGGCAGCTCCAACTGAAGTAAATGTCTCAGTTTCTTTACATCTATTGGGAGTCAAGCTATACCAAGCATCCCATGAAGGTTGTGATTCTCAGAAGAAAGGCATAAGAAAATAAAAATAAAGTACAAATAAACTAGTGTTACTCTCATATTTTAACCCTAGAAAGCTCACACTTGTGTCTTGCCCTTTTATTGGTAACTATGTTCAAGTCTAATGCTTTTATTTTCTTACAGCTCTAAAAGACTCTAGGCCCAAATATAAATCAAATGCAAATATATAATGATGTTTGACATGAAAATAGAAGAAATAAAAGCCATTTTTAAAAATACTCAGAATTTTAGTACATGCATTCCAATTCCTCTGGTGTCTCATCTGGTAGACATCAGGGAAACAAGCATTCTTTCTTTGCTCTTTGTAAAGATGAAGCAATTCTGTTATTTGCCTTTTATCCTCAAAGCAATTTCTGTAGCCCATGTCACATGCCAGAAGTAGATCAGAAATCCTGTATTGCCTGCAGATGGACTAGGTGATCAAACTGCTTTTACTTCACTAGTTTATGGTTTCTCACAAACCAAAGTTTTCTTCTTCACAAATGCCATTACAGCAGGAGTCAGTCCCACACACGACTTTTGGTAGAAAAGTTCTCAACTGTCCCGTTTGTGATCTAAATTTCAACAATATGGATCAGAAGAAAAAAAAAAATCCAAGTTTATTTACACCGTTTTTGATTTATATCTGAGCCAGATAAACATAATTCGAAGAAATTAACTGAATGTGTTAAAAAAAATCCAAAACCAAAACCATCATCTGTGATTCTGCTGCTACTATGCAAGAAAGACACTAGAAGAATTCATGGCAATACACAATTGTCCCGCAGAACAAACCGAAGGACATTTTCTTCCTTCTCAGCTACCACATGTTGCCTGTCATCCCACCAGGAAGAAAACAGAACAAGAGACAAAACAGTAAAAGCAAATCACTACTTGTCTAATGAATATCACAGGTTCTAAAATGATCAATTTAAAAAACTCATTGTCAGAAAACTGATGTTTCTCTATAGGGCTGTTAATCAGTGAATTATTTTCCATTAACCTTTTTTTCTGTGAAAGTGCTGAGTGTTCTCCTTGTATAAGTCATCCCTCTTGGCAGAATTTTGTGCTCCTTCACTTCCATCAAAATCCAGGTCACCTACATTTATGCCTACACTTCGTCTGAAGAACTGTAAGCCTCCAATTAAGGCGGTTAAATTTTCTTAAAAGTGAAACAAATAATATCTTTCCCCTTCTCTAAACACAATCACATACTGCTTCTGCTTGACCATTCCAATGTATCTCATCAATTTATCCATATTCTAAAGTTAATAGCAAATGCTTCATCTGGAGTATTCTGAAATTTTGGTAGAAGTACTGAAGAGAAACTGGACTGTAAAGCAAATTTGTCTTCTACAGGCTAACAGAAATTCCTTATCAGTAACTTCTAGTTAGGGTTGACTCAAGTTGAATCAGAGCAAGTATCTATAGTGAAAGCATTTGTAAAATATCAGCTTCAAACGTGCACCCAGTTTTGCCTTTTGGTCCTTTCCAAAGAACCAAAAAAAAAATCCAATCAAAAAAGACTGAAATTTAATTTCAATCAGCTTTCTCACATCTCCATACATCACATGGAATTCACATCACCTAACATCAAAACTTCATGTTGCATTATTGAAGAGGTATTAGAATGCTGAATAAAGACAGAAATCCAAAGAGTTGCTATTCCTTGCAATACCAGCAGGGATGGACATGGGCGACTCTTCTTCCACACTCTGACCTTTTCCACTGTGATTTCAACACATTCTTACCTCCTGCATTCTCCTGATGTCTTGAAAGCTCCAAAAGCATTTTTTCATACATGAAAGCAAATCTAAAAGAGTAACTGATCTCACAATTTAATATTTCTAGGGGAATTTTACTTCAAGTAAGGTAGTGCTTATCAAACAATTAATTTTAATATTCTAGCTATAAGAATTTTTTCCTTTATGCTCAATCTGAAGACAAGAACAAATCTAGTAATAGAACATCAACAATAATTTAAGAGGAGATGAAAAATGACTTAATAAGACTGCAGTAGGATAACGTTGTAGAACATGTTATGAAGGCATAAAATTTTCAACAAATTCAATCCTGAACCACTGTATATATTTGCCAATAGACCAGGGTACAACTGAAAGACTGTTAATATGTTGTTGCACATCTCATATAGCAGAAAAAAAAAAGAGACAATTTTTATAGTCTCAGTTTCCCTAATCACCAGTAAAACTGGGAAAAGAGGCAGGAAACCTCCTACTTGCTTTCCTTTGAGCAAAGGGCAGAAAATGAGTTGCAGCTAACAACAAAACTCAACTCCCTATTAAGCCTCTATTTAATACATGATACTAAATAGTACCATAGACAGGCTTTAGCAAAGAAAATTTGACTAGTCAGACAGAAAAGTACAGGCCAAAAAAGCCATGATACTGATTTGCTACTAGTTTCACTCGACCACCTTCCAACTGGGAGCTGTGGTACAATCAAGAAACTTTCCCTTCATTAACCCAGTTGTGCATGCATTAGCGTTTTGTAAAGGTGCCCGCGACCTGCACCACAGAACAGCCTTTTGTTGTACACAGAGAAGCAGATGAACAAGAGTTTTCTAATACAAGGCAGAAAGAAAAGGTCAACATTTTGGACATGGTAAACACCATGCCACTGTAACTTCTTCCCCCATCCAACCCTTCACATTTCAGAGCACAGGGAACAAAAGAGGAAGGTTGAGTAGAAACCAGCAAACACCTACGTCCATGCAGTTCGATGCTTACACATGTTCTACAGCTACTCAGCCTCAGACTTGATGGAGAACACAGAAGAGAACACGGGATTTCTTCACCTGCTTGATAATCCAATCTCACACTAGTTTATGTTTTTCTTCAATTCCTTATAATTCCTTAAAATTTCATTAGGAAAGGAGAAATGGAACAAAATTGTTTAAACTTAGCAGCTCCAGAAAGAAGTGTTAGATTTTCAACATAATAAATGTTTTGTTTCACAAAATACTGATTTAAAGCAAAATGCATTATAAATTTAAATTTTTTTTATAAAACTGTTTATAAATTGTCAGAGTTACAAAACTAATTCTAAGTCACTGTTCACATTTGAATATACCAAGTTCCAAAAAAAGCAATTTAATACTTTTTGTAAACAAAAATATCTATAGGCATGTAAAAAAATAATTAAAGCTTCATATTTGTCGTGTTTTGTTGGGCAGTTCTTGTTTGCTAGCTTGTTTGTCTAGGAATAGTTTAGGAATACATCTGAATGCAAACTGGAATTTAATAGAAAGTTGATAAATACAGGAATTTAAAAGTGATTACTTGGTTAAATAAGCAGTTACTTCAATTGCAATTACCTCAAAATGGATAATTTTTTTTTTCCATTTATTTTTGAAGTTTAAGACATACCTTGCATGCCTTTAGAGGAACTACTTCTGTTAATAAAAATTACTGTTTCAGATTGTCACATCCTTCATCATATTCCTTCCTAATACCAATGGAAATTAAAGCAGAGGGCAGAAAGATGATCTTATTCCTACTGCTTCACGAGTTCATGTTAATCATTAAAATAATTAAAAGAAACTAAATTAATAAAATACTTTCTCTGCACTTAAAAAGTAGTTTAGTATTTCCATATCAAGTGCTTAGCCAGTGCCTTCTGTAACTTTATGCCACATCTGCTATTTTTAGTATGTAGCAGATAACAGCTCTTAAAAAATATGTATGTAGGTTTTGGTACATCACTGAGGTCATTCAATTTCTGAGGGATTATTCTGATAGTAATGTGACAAGTTAACTATCTAAAAAGTTAAATAACTTAATAGTGAGAAATATTTAACATGGTTCAGAGTAAAGGTAATTTCAGAGCATTTACTTAAATACAGAATACTTATCTAGAGAGAAGGTATATATTATAAAAAAATGTGTATGTACATACATATATTTTTATATAAACATGGGCCAACATTCTTGCTTATATATACGAGTATGTAGACAGAAAATACATGGTCCAGATTAAGAGATCTTAATATGTTCTATGACGTTATTCCTGTCATAGAACAACACTGTAGGGAAGATAAATTGGTAAAGAACTTTAGCATTTTTCCTGTGCATTGGAAGAGTACTTAGGAACCTATGTAGACAAAAGCATTTAATCTGGGATTACTCAAGCACGGTCTAAGAAGATGCAAGACCTGCTTGATAACACAAGCCTTGAAATGTCAGCTTCACGCACATTTATATGGCTAAATAAATTAAAAATCTTTCAGATCTTGAAACTTCTAGAATAGTTTTGAAGTTTTCTTCTAAACTAAACTAAACCAAACCATTATAAAATCCATTAAATGGATACTGATCAATTTTACTAGAGTGCAAAAAGTGTTACAAATTGTTCTTTTTCACAGAAACCACATTCAACCTGACTTCATATAAAATACGTGTCATCACACTAATAACTTCTTTAAGCAGCCAGACAAAACTGAATGGCTTGGTAAGCCTAACGCTAGAACAAGCTGCCATTATAATATACGAGGTTTAGTACTTTGAATATTTTCTGAAGTCTCTTAAAAGAAGATACAGTCCCAAGTCCTACTGCAACATATTCAGAAGAAAGCACACTCTAAGTTTCCTTCCCTGTATGTCAAGACATGACTTAATGTCTCAGGCTCAGATGCATGTATGGAAAGAGTCACAACTGACCATTCTGTCTCTACAGGGAGTTACTGCAGTTTGCTGTATGGAAGTCTTTCAAGTTGAAACTAAAACAATTCTTTCTGCTCTCCAGTAAATGGACATTTTGCACTTTGCTACAGTACCTACAGAAAAGGCCCAAATAAATATCTTGAAATTCCTTTCACCATTTACTAAGGCATGGTCAGAAGAACACGGAGCTGCTCACAATGTCTGATGTTTACACAGTACTAACTCACAGCAAATATCTTAGAAATCAAGAAGAAAATAGTGTTCATTCTGTCAAAAAGAGCTCAAGTGGGAACAAATACATGAAATCTGACCTTTAAATCAAAAAAGCTCTTTTGGTTACCACCAGGAAAAGCAGATTCTGTTACAAAAGCTTCCATCACTCTGCATTTCTAAACTTGTCTGATGAATATTCCTATACATTTTCCTCCAGTAGAGGCATACCAAGACTCTTTCAAAGAACTGCAAAATAAATAAATAAACATCCAACAAACACAAACTGAAATGCACTGGAGACCTACTGCTATCTACAGCTACCAGACAGCCTGAAGAATACCACCAGACACCTTCATTTTTGATTCAAAGATACTTCTTTTCTTTTTCTTTTTTTTTTTCAGTTCAGTTGTTCATAGATCCAAAAGCCCTATTTAAAAAAAAAAAAGTTATTCATATCGGAGCCCCTACAGTTACCTCTGACTAGAAGCAGTTATACATCAGCTATGATTTTCATGTGCTGATTATCAAAACAATTGACTGCTATGACTACCTCAAATTAAACTCCTGCAGTTAAATGTTCCCAGTTACACAATAATTCTAACTCTTTTAAAATAACAATGACAGTAATAGATATGGTGCAGAATAAAGACAAATTTTTGAGGTGATATCAACACCCACTATAGGCTTCTGCATTTCTAGGATTATTTATATCTATCATAGTTTCTACAGACACTAATGAGTCTTTGAAAGCATAAATAAAAAAGAAAAAAATTAGTTTTAAAGAAAAAACCTAGCTTTTAAATTGCTGCTCAAAGCTCTTCAGCAGATGGCAGTCCCACTGAGGACAAAGTGGTGCACACTTTGCTGAGGCACAGAAAATGTCATATGGAAAGATTGAACCAACCTACATGGGGATCAGCTTTCTGCTTCTTCACATACTGCAGGGCAGGACGTGTCAACTGGTACAAACAAAAGCTTGTCTATTGAGAGCATTAATATTATCCTAAACATCATTAAAGCACAATGGTAAATAGCACAATATTTAATTTCCATCTTAGAAATTAGCTAGAGTATATCAATAATAAACAATAGCTATATTTACCTCCACAACTTCCGTGACAGAAGACAAAAAAATCACCATCTTTGGTTATGAGAGCAAAGTCTGTAACTTATACAACTACCAAAAAAGAAATGCATCTTTTATTGTTGATTTAGCTCATGGCAAACAACTTTCAGAATTTAACTGGAAGCAAGAGAATACTAATACCACTTTGAGCAATCCTGAAGTACTTGAAGCACAAGTCTACTTTGGTCTCTTCTAAGGCTTATAACCCCCCAGTAAAAACCTGTAACATGGTCTCCATTTATATGGGACCTTTTCCCACAGAACTGGGCAGAAATGACTTAATACAAAATACAAAAGTTGTTTAGGAACTGAGATGAATTAAAACTAACAATTTATTTTTTTGCTACCGATTTTGCTGAACTGTTAATGTGTAGAGATGTACATAACCACTAACCAAAGTTTAGAAAGCTCCAACGTTTCCTCCATATATTCTAAAGTTCATTCACCTTGTTTGACATGAAGTATGTGTGTTCACTTATTCAAGGAAAAAACAACTATGCTATGGGCAATATTCGTAGTTAAAAATACACAAAAAAGGAGCTTCCCTCCAAACTTGTCTCATGACAATTCTTAATGCAAAGAGAAAAAAAATTTCCATTATGTTCCAGACCATTCCTAGAGCTAGCTTTACAAGTTCAGAAGGTGGACTCTCTAGACCATTCACCACTAGACTGCTCATTCAGATCCAGCACTTCTGATCACAACTGAGACAGAGCATTTGGATCCAATTTGTGACCTCACTGCAGCTCAACAGCTCAGAATAAACACTCCTGACTCATGGTCTCCAAATGCTTTGACCCAGTAACACGACACACTTCCACATAACTGAATACATGCTATACCAGAAGGATGGGGCAGGATTACAGGATGGCAAAACCCTACACTGAACTTGAAAAGGCAAGCAGTCGGCAATCAAGAAGTGTCTGAACTAATGATATTTGTAACATTTGTGATCTGGTATCTTTATTTAATTTTAAATTGTTTTCAAAATGCATGCAAACAATCACAAAACATTTTTTGGAGAATTCTTAATTTCCTTATTGGGTGGAATGAAAGTTCAAAATGTGCAGTCAGAATTTTATGGAAAGCAAAGCTCCTTGCTGCTAGACTCGATGTCGTCTCAACCCCCATGAAAATCCTGAAAAGAAATCAGAGAGAACTAAATTCTCTTTGCTGTCTCTGCTACAGAATTCCTATGTGAGTTTTGTAAATTCTTCATACTCATTTATTTTCAGTATGTTCAAATAGGTATTCTTGGGTCCCCACTAATAGAAACATACACATGAAGTTCCATAAAGTTCAGAAAATCTGTATTTTTCTATGTTTAAAGCATCATAAAATTATATGCTTTGGCAGAGGAAGATTCAGAAAGTATTACAGTCCCAAAGCATCTCAAAGTTGGTATCAAGTATCTGTGCATGTTTGACATTTGTGCTTTAGATTCTTATCTATGTATAGTAACGAACAATATCGCCATCTCAACTCATAGAAATGTCAAGTCAGTAAATTATTTTTTGTCTTGAAGCACTAGGGTTCTAATTCGTTTTCTAACTAAAAACTCTAAAGAATGTAATATTGTCTATTCAGGTCGCAAGTAGCAAGAAGATGTAGAGCATAACAGGACATCTTATACTGCTTCAGTACAATATATAAAAGTACAATTCCATGGAAACATCCCAATAGTGTTGCAATTAGAAAAGCGTACCTTATTTCTTAAGATTGAGGGAGTTAATTCATTAGAAATACTAGTGTCTGTGGTGCATGCAGAATCCCCCCGTGTCTTCACATCAAGAAAGAGTTATCTGATTAAAGAGACATTTTCAGTAAGCTTACCTAGATGATATTTAATGACCTGGGATTTAAACCAGGAGATTAGGCCAGTAATCTTATCCTTTCTTGTACTCTTATCCTTTTAGCATAATTAAAAGACAGTTATAATACATACAAACAAATTGGATTAATTATTATGGCACCATAACCTATCTTGTCATTTCCTAAAGCTTTAGTGCCAGATTCATCCAACAAGCCATGCCTTCCTCAAAGGAATGGAACAAAATCTTACACTAGAGATGCAGTTATCTTGGGTATATTTTCAAGAAAGACCTTATCCACAGGTACTGCAGGCAGAATACAACATAAGATTCCCTGCTCACATCATTATGAAGATTCATCTAATCACAAAAAAGATTTAAGACCAATTCCTGATGTAAAATATTTTAACCTACAAATATTTTCTATGACTGATATGTGATAGTTTGATGTGATCACAAGAAAATAAATGATCTGAAGAGGGATTCCCCCCGCTAAAGTTCTCAAATTAATCCAAAGGTTTAAATGTTAATCTTAAAAATTCCATCTCATTCAACATAAAATACTAACTTCCTTATCTCCACAGAAGGCCAGTCATACTTTTCTCTTTCCACCTACTTAATGCTACATGTAAACTCATTCATGACTTTTTTTTTTTTTTTAAAGAAAAAAACCAAACTTGTATTGACTAAATCTGCATGAGTAGTTTGCCCTCTGGTGACTAACTCTGTGAGAACATACAAGACTTGTAATAGATGTATGAAGACTGGTATGAATAAAGAATGACTGTAATGTTTGCAGGTTCCACAAGAAGCAGCATTGAAAAGTTCAACAGAAATGGTACATGTTAATTGCAACACTGCAACATGATTCCATTTAATTAAGAAGAGAAACAAACTGAACTAAGTGTCAAGAAGATGAAGAACACAAGTGCAACTGTAGAATAATCATATACAGGAAAGAGAACTAAAATTCCAGAATTTTGCCTAAGACTTATAAGGTCTAAGGTAAAATAAAGAAGAGATCCCTCACAGCACCCATTCCTCAAGGGTATAAAAGGCAAGAACAAAATCAGCTTGTTGTCTTAGTGAAGGCTCAATAGTCTAAATCCTTATTTTTTGTGTCACATACAGATGATGCTGTGAGACTACTTAGACACACATTCTGGGGCTTATGAGTGTACGTGTGTGGAAGTATAAATAGATCACATCAACCTAATTACAGATTTAGTGAAATAAAACTCCTCCATAAGATCTGACACTGATTTGTTACACTCATTTCTTGCACTATCACTAACATTCTGCTAGAGTTTGAGGGTGTGGTGCAAATCTGCATGACAGCCAACCAAAGAATCAAGCTTCTATCCCAGAGTTTGCACGATTTACTCAGCCTGAGGGCCCTGACTAACTTTGAAGTTGCATTTTAATCCAGTATGTGCTAATGGCATGCTTACTACAAGCTGATTAGACAGAGGAAAACATAGATTTTATTCCTCAAAATGATCTTATGTTTCCTAGGTAGGGCTCTTAGATTTATCTCAGTTCCTTAGACGACCACTGTTACCATACTGAACATCATATATATTTTACCCTCACAAACACTCCAGTGAAGCATGTCTCAGTAAATGATGAGGAACAGAAGTGGTAGACAAATAAGCACCTTGTCCATTATCAGAAAGAAATGTTTGTTGACTGTAAAAAGGAAATCAGATGTCAAGTTCCTAGCTAGCTGTCTAGCTGCTAGATTGCATTCCTTTTGTATAAAATGGATAGACAATTGAAAACTCACCAGTTACATTTTGTTCTATTATCCAGATCACATTTGTCCTGTACATTTGCTTACCTACTAGCTTAAAACACCCTAGTGAACTGCTATAATTCCCTGGCACCTAGCTGCTGAGCTAAGAGGTTTTCACAAGGAAGGTTTTTCTCGGTCTTCCTTGCTTGTGGATGCAAGGGCTGTTGAAATGTTGTACAAATCAATAGCCATGACTGTTCACCTAAATTCAATGTCCTTAGCTGAAGGTTGTTGGTGTACAATAACTTCTTCCCTTTGAAGATGTACAAACATGTAGAATGTGCAATTTACAGTGAAGAAGGAGAAAGAGAAATGTTGGGGCTGGAATGCAGGAAAGAATTTCAAAATAGACAACTTCTGAAACTGGTGTTGTGTCTTGCTTGAATTCAGCAGAAAGTTTAGTCAAAGACTAGTAAAATGCCAAATAATTTCTGCAACAATCACAAATATTGGTGATCATAGAGGTCCTCTTTCCCAGTTAATGTGAAATGGTAGAATAACAATGAGCCTTTCATCATGGACACCTAGCACATAAGGTCAGCACTTCTATTTAATAAGCATCACTTCTAGATTCCTTCTCTTGTAAAATACATTTTGAAATTAGCTCTTTTGCACCTGGCACCCTCCTTGTCCTACCTCAGCCTTTTGGGCAGCAGTACAAGGGGAAACAGAAAGGTTAGCTGATGTACAATTTTCATGTGACAGTAGTAATTAGAATCCTTGAAAACACAGTCAACTCAACAGCTCTTCTTGTGCTTTCCTAAACACTCCGCATGCAGGACTGTGCAGCACTTCTCCAGTGACACACTAAATACTATTTGCAAAATGAAATGTGAATCTGCTTCACACTTCTCAAAGGAATGAGTTGAATGTTCCTAAAATGCTCACTAATACTGACCTCTCTTCTCAGAGAGAAGGAGTTAAATATCCTCTTTTACTCCCCAGGGGCTGCTGGTCCCGCCAAGAGGTGCCATGTTTTATTTAAAACATGCTCTCTCTCAGTAACCACTTGTTCTAATTGGCAAGGCAAGGCTGGGTCCCCAAAGCACATAGCTCGTTACATTCAGTTTGGATTACAAAAACATGATGAAACAAACTGCATCAAAATGTACAAATTAACAACTCAGGAGTGCACGACACACACATGGAATTAGATTGTAATATGGAACAAACTCCACAGGGAGGCTAACGAACAAATCACTGGTGTCTCTATAAACTACAGAAGGTTTCCAAACGAGCAAATACACAAAACAGGGCACAAGACTTTTCTATAAATCAAGCAAATTGCTAAATGGGAAAAAAAAGAAACACATTCCCTTTCCTATCTCATGCACACATTTATAGGAGAAAAGAGTTACAAGAAAGTTTAATAAATTATACCTGTGGGTTGCACATTCTAAATAGGTGCTCTGCTTTCATGCTGGCAATGTGCAAACATCATGGCAATTAAGTCATATTTCTGAACTTTTTTTTTTTACAATATCAGAGAACCTATACACAAGAGACTAGATTACAGCTGGTGTTTCAATGAGTCATTTGGAAAGGTTACAAGTTAGAAGGTGAACAAGATTAAAAAAAAGCTTTAACATAAAGAAGAAATATTAGAAAACAGCGCTATGAAAACCTAAAAATAATGCAAGTCTTACACAAAAAAAAGGGATGAGTTCTTTTCTTTGCTTCTAGATCTGTACAATGGGACTGACAATCCTCTGAAATAAGGAAAACAAAAACACATGGAATATATCCATGATGTCTTGTCAAGACAGAGGAAAAATAAATAAATTAAGACTATTTGGCAGTCCTTTCAGGTATCCAGTACTAAAAAGAGGTCATATTTTTCTTTGAGTGAAATTTATATTTTTAACAAATGAGTCCCAGACTACTAGACTGACAATGAAACAGCCACTAATGTCCTACAGGGTAGTCTGCTGACAGGATCGATTGACTGTAAAACGTTCAGGTTCTTAATTAAAAGGCATTCAATTTTCCTAGACTGCGTGGGTGAAAAGACACTTTCAAATGTGCCTGGAAAAAGCCTTTCTAAACGGAAGTTAGCAGAATCCAGAAAGAAGAAAAGATAAAAAGAAAAACCCCTGTCTGCCTTAATATACAACATTTAAATGCCAGCTGTGAAAGAAATTATCTCTCTTCCATTAAAGGTTGTACAGAAATAGAAATACTTGTCCACCATTGCTCACCCTTTGCCACCATTTTATATAGGGGAAGATGATGGAGGAGGAGAGAGGAGAAAATTGAGCAAATGAAACCAGCAACTGAGCCACTGGTCCTGCTGAGACCCTACATGGCACTGCCATGGACACACCACCTTCACACAGCCAGGTCCCAGGCAGATGAGGACTGTGTCTTCCATACAGCATACTCAATGCCTTTCTACATACTGCATACTAAAACCGTATCAGTGTTGCCACAAAGCAACATAAGAGTCCTTTACACCACAACTTCCATGCAACAACAGTACAGACAGAAAAAGGAGGACTCCTCGAGTAAACTCATACTATCATCACTCAAAGTGAGTTCTGTGTTTAATGTTTAAGCAAACCTAGAAAGCTTCAGGTATCATTCTCGCCAATATTTCCAGTTTTCCTTTACATACTGGGTACTAGGAACATGTAGCATAAATATGTTGGATAATTTGGTTGATGGTACTGTATTTTTGACAGAAGCAAAACAAATAGTCCTAACTATACTTGAATAAAATAATTTTCTTTTGATTTGTATTTCCCCGCCAAAACTTGAAGAGCGGTTAGGGGAAAAGGAGTCAGCTAAAACATATCAATCCTTTCCCAATCCTTCCACAACATACTGCCCTGTTCTAACAGTCCAAACAAAGCTATTACTCACATCTTTACATCTTTTTAGAGCTGCAGAAGAATGCACACAAAAAGAGTAAAAGAATCTTTGGGGTCAGCAGTGCAAATCAAGCTTATAAATAAGTGAAATCAAACAAAAGTAATATATTTTTTTCCCCTTAATTCCATTTTGCAGTGATTTCCCTTGTCAAGTTTAGCATACAACTCACCTTTTCAAGTTTACTAATTATGCTAAGACACCTTTTCCCTACAAGCCTTCCCCTCTTAAAAATTCTTTGAGCATAAAGTAAAAGAGATTAAGTGTATGACAAACAATACCTATGTTTGTATCTGGAATGTTACAGTTCTTTTATTAGTAGGTGTTCTAGAAATTAGAAATATCTTTGTTGCCACGGTAACCAGCTATAAAAATTTTCCAAAAGAATTATTTAGCTGCAAGCCTGACTGCCTAATAAAAGTGGAAGATGAAGCTTGACTATTTTCAAGTGCTAGCCAGTGAGTGCTGGTTTTTTGTAGCAAGCAGTCCATGTACTTCAAAATACAAAGACAGACATGAATACAGCAACCAATTCTAGCCTAATGAAGCAACAAATTGAGGCACCAGTTTCCATTAGGAGCCAACAAAGGGAATACTGCTCTGAGAAAGAAACGTTTCGTGTACAAATAAAGCAAACCAGTACCTAGTGCTGCCTTCAAACTTCTGAAAGCGTTTGCTGCTTTTTGAGTGAAGTGTTAAAACATGTGGATTCACATCAGCAATCACAAGGAGAAGGTCAATGCAAACCTAACAGATTTTTAATCATTCATTTAGGAATAAAATCTTTATGAAGAAGGGCTGAATAAAGCACCATTTATCTTATCTTTTATCATGCAACAGGATACAGCAAACAAAATTTGAACTAGCAACCTGCCAAATGCACCTGTTGAAAAGGTTTCCAGTAAGGAAGCTGAAAACTTCACTGAGGATCAGGTCAGCAGCTGATTAACAGAACTATCTATTTAGACAGGAACATTGATTTTTGCCAGCTCATGCTTACAGTAGGTTATACTGCTCCCAGACAAGGCAACATTCTAAATAGCTCCTAGGATTTAACAATGAGAGAAGAGGAAATTGTATTATTCAAGTGACTTTGAGTCACATAAAAATCCCAATTTTGTAAGCTCCAAAAACTGTATACAGCTTAGCCATGACAAAATAAAGGTCTGCTCGTCAAAGCAGAAGGGTTAAAATGCACAAAACCATGAAATAACTCTACAGTCAGATATCTGAGTGAGTCCAGGAAATAGAAAAAACAGCAAATACTTCTAGAATCAGATGATATACAGAAGACATTAATGCCAGCAGTTTTCTTCCCTTCCCCTTGTCAGATTTTTCAAATTCAAGAGAATAAACGATACTATTGAAACTACAAATGTTCATAATCTGGCATAGAGCTAAGCATATGTATGGAAAATACATATATGGTTCTGGCAATACTAATTTCCTATTTGATAGATGGAAAATAAAAATCAATAGTTTTCACTCATCAAGATATAAGTATGTGGGGGGGAAAAAAAAGAGTGTTTGAATTCACACTAAAAAGAAACCTGAACCTTAAAACTTGGGAGAATTCTAGGGTTATATAGTTGAAATATCTTCTCAAATTCAGTGATGCTGATCTAGCACTTCACAGAACATAAACACTGCATAGCTGGATTAAGAAAAGAGATGGACACCCACCTCTAGAAGTTTCACTTACACCTTCAGACAGCAGTTCTACGAAATTAATTCAAAAAATCCACAAATACTCCAATAATCCTTTTATCTTCTTGCAGTTTTCCAAGTGCACCTCTCCACCAAAACAGTGCTGCACTTACCTTGAGCTTCACATACTACTGAACAAGCTGAAATCAACATCCTCTTTCCAATGCCTGGAGCACCATAACACAAACTAAATCTTCTAGACTCACAAGCAAATTTGATTAAAAGCAGACTGAATTTTTGCATGATCTAAGTACAAAATCTAGTTCTACCATTTTCTGTAGTTAAATATTTGTTCTTACTCTGTAATAGTTTGCTCTGTGACTGTTCCCAGAGGTTCCAATTAAAATTGGAGTTCTTGAGGTACCAGGTGTTGTTTCTGTTGATGTTTATAGAAATCCTGCCTTAAGAGCCTACTTCGTAAAAGTGGCTTTTCAAAAGTAATCAAACAGTGTCCCTACCTGAAGTTGACATTAAAACTTTCATAAACCTAATGGCAGAGAAGATAGATTAAGAAATAATATTTTTAAAAAGTTTCACTCATCACTGCCCTGTATTTTAATCCTTAAGATTTCACAGTTTACCATATTGAAAGAAGAGAGGTTGCAGTATTAGCAAAAGATGTGGTGTCATGAGGGAGATACTCTGGCCATAATTTGCATTTTTTCACTTACCAGTCTATATTCTGATTTTAAAACAATTCATACTTATCGCATATGTATTCTGGATGTGCAAGAATTGTGAAGCAACTATGCCTTAACTATCTGAAGAGCAAATTTATTTAAGCAATTTAATATGTAGGATTACACTTATACTGTATCTGGAGACTTTGAGGCTTTGATAGCACATGGTCAGCACTGAACTGGAGACAGAATGTTGTAAAGTACTTTGCAGAAGTGCAATTAACTTGAAATTATTTCAGAGAGGCTCTTAAACATTTCAGAGTCTGCTGCTTCTACATGGTTTAAATAAAACATGTCAGGTATTCCTCCTTGGAACAGGCAGATCAGGTGAAGAGAAGGCAAAGAGGGCTGAAGAAGATAGCTAATTTCAAGCTCATCTCCAGCATTTATCAACCTTTATGTGCCAGCCAAGAACTAGTCTGTATCAAATGAAGAGCAGATTTGCAGTTGTACATAAGAGCTTACATCTAGGTCAAAACATTTGGCTCTTCTAGGCACAGGGCTGTCTGTACCTGTGCAGTATCCAGCTTGCTCTTGACACAGAAAGCTGAACAATTTTATTTCTATGTTAACCAGCAAAGAGCATTCCTGTGTGTAATAACAAAAATGTACAAAGATAGCCAACCCAAGGAATTCCAGACTCTGGACTAAAAAATTTGTTTAGTTTTGGTTTGTTTAATTTTTGGAAAAGTGAGAGTGAAAATCCAGTGAATGTATCTCAATAATAAAACTTTGCTGAAACAAGGCAGCCAACTGACAGCCTCTGACCACTGCCCTTTGCTCCATTTCTCTGCTAATTAATATCACCAACATCAAACTAGGACCATTTTTCCCATGGCACAGGAAAGAGCAAAAGAGCAAAAGCAAAGAAGAGCTCATGATCGTTTATTTACAAACTTGTACCTAGTTCAGAAAAGTCTGAACAAAATCAGTAAAGATAGGAAGGTTCATGTAATAATACATCATACTACAATGGAAACCCGCCAACCTTCTCATCTCTTCTTCCCTTCTCCCCTACCTGTATAAAAAGCTAACACAGGGATGTAAGGGGCTTTGCTGCTGGTGCATCTGATTCATTTTTTTTTTTAAATAGGAAGATTGAATTATATCCCTTCCCTCTGAAAAAAAAAAACCCCAGTCATTTAACAAAGTTACTAACCTTTCTCGTTGTGTGGATTTCTTTTTTCTAAAATAAAAAGAAAGAAAACAATGGTCAAGAGAAAGAGTAATTCCCAGTTTTCCCCTGCATATACATCTGCTTCAATGCAACTGAGTTAATAATTTGCCATATTAGAACAGAAACAAGAATAACTTTATGCACATCAGATCTCTGGAGTGCCTGGAATAGCGAAAAACATCTTTCAAGAGCTTATTTGCCTAAAATCTTGCTATGTTATTAAATTTACAGAAACAAGAAATCTTTCTATTTCCATACTATGGCTGGAAGCCCAGTATAAAAATATACTACAAATACCTTAGTAACATCACAAAAAAACCCCAACAAACAAAAACCAAAAACAAAAAAACTTATTTAGGAATTATGACATTAAAAGCTTTTTAGTTATTTTTCAAACAGGACTGTCTGTTTCATTGCTACTTGTTGAAGGAACCATTGTTAAGCTCTGAAAAGAGTAAATTTGCCTTTTTTCCACAATAAATGTTTTTTTTCCAACTAGCAGTACCTTTCATTTACTCAGACTCTTTAGAAGTTTTCTTTCATTAAAATAAACAGTCTGTAAGCAAAATCTTGAAATTTTTTTGTAAGTAAGCTTCCTCAATCCCCCTCACCACCAATCACAAATATTTAAGTATCTTGTATTTTTATAACAGAAAAAATGAACTTGACCAAAGGTAATGGCATTTCAGGAGAATTACAGATTAGAAGTCAAGAATCTGTCTTCTTTTTAAAAGCAAGCAATCAAAACAACCACCAAAGAAAAAGCAGCCTAGTAAAACCAAATTAAAGGATGCTTTGCTTAATGTCTGGTCTGCTGATTATGTTTTGGGCATTCTGTTAAACTCAGAATATGAAGGAAGGGACATTTTGGTATCTCAGAATCAGAAAATCCAGATTTCCAAGGTACACGAACAGAAGTTGTGCACAGTGCTAACATGAACATAACAGTTGTAGTGGTCAAATCAAAGACCTAGCAGCTTGTTGCCAACTGTGGTCAGCAGGGAAAGAGCACAAGAAAGAACTTGCACTTTCTTCAACATACCCTTTCCACTGGATCATTTTGCTGAAGAGCCTTTGACAATCTTTATTTCTCATGTGTTTGATTAATGAAGTGATGATGAACCCATGATCTGAAATCTACAATTATTTTTTTTTTAATAAAATAAAATAAATACCAGTCAGGAAAAGCTTTCAAGCTCTTTTAAAACTCTGAACTTTTTAATAATGTGTCTATTCCCTCAAGAGAAATTAAAAATCATGAACTATGACAGTACTTCAATTGCTATTAAAAATAAGTGCACAATGCTAAATAATACAAAAAAAAAAATAATAAATGCAGAGAGGCAAAGTTAGAAGGCTAACAGTAAAAGGTCAATAGTAATTCCTGATATTTTAGACAGTAGTAGTGACCTTGCAATCATAACATAATATGTAGCAATTAGTCTACTGATAATTTCATGTTCATGGGCTGGAAGTTGAAAAGAAATGGAACAAGATGTGTTCTATACCAACTCTGTCTTTCCATTTTTTTTGTCACATACTGTATTTCAGAGGTTATTACAAAATAAATGCTACAAATTCCAAATTACAATTCAGACAGGCACTAGGAAAGCCACATCATCTGTATAGCAGCTGTGCTGACAGCACAGTGCTGTAGTTCAAGAGTGTTCCAGTATTCCATAAACTTCAAGAAAAAGGTTTGATTGGCTCATTTACACAAGAGGTTCTTGATCAGCAAATAAGTGAAGCATCAAGTGAGGAAAATCTGATTACATACACACACTGAAGAAACCCATGCACAAATCCTAAAGGAGATGCCAATATGGTTTTGATAATCTAATAAAAACACAAAACCTTTTACTGAACTTACCAGCAAAGCATTTGGAACAGAGATTCATAGTCTTGCTGGACCTGGGGCAAAAATAAAAAAAATAAAAATAAAAAAAAGAGCTAAAAAATTCATTCTATTTCTAAGCAATACAGGGAGGTTTGGGGGGGGGGGGAATGAAGGAAGGGAACAGAGTAAAGGTTAAGAACTTACATGGCTAGGAATCAAAGATAAGTGGCTACAAATGGCTGAACTAGTAACAAGGACAAAGGGAAAAGACTTCATCTGGCAGTAGCTTTCAAATTTAAAGAACTTCCAAATTATTTCTTCCACATTTACACCATAAATGAAAATAAGCTTACTCTACCATTCAATGTGTGTGTTACACACTCATAATTCAGATCTTTCTATTGCAATAATAATGATAAACAGGAAGAGCCAATACATTCCACTTGAATTTAGACTCCCCTTGGCAACAGCTCTGCAGTCCTGACAAACCCTGCATAAAGTACAGCCATAGAGAGACTAAAGTATTGCACTTATAAGGACACAGACAGATGTGCACTTGGAAGTCTAGATGGAATAGCTTAAGAAATGATTACCTCAAGGTGTTCATTACTACCCTCAGCTGCATCCAGCAGTAAGTTAGAAGAACCTGGCTGCCTTTGCACTGACATGGTCTGGTACAGTTCATATGATCCATTAGTGCAGCTGAACTTTGTGAGCAGCAACCTTCAGCTGAGAGAAGAACAGCTGGAGAATGACAGCAGTATCTTAAGACTCCCAGATGTCTCCTAAGTGTTTATGCAATTATGCCACGAGTGTTTGCTCTCATAATCAGTAGATTCACAAAAAAAAAACCCAACCAACAAACCTGTAGACCTCTCTAGGACTACCTTGAAACCATCCAAATAAATATACTGTGGGAGAACAATTTTCTGCCAGTGGACAAAAAGCTCGAACTTGTAACTCCTTTACAAAGTGAGCTGGAGAAATTTTCAAAAGCTCTTTAAGTGATGAAACATCTCTAGGTAAGAGCAACCCAGTTTCTGTGCACACTGCCCAGTATTTTATTTGTTCAGCATTCCTGAATCAGCTCCATCATTACTTATAAGCATTAACACAGTTCTGAGCAGGTCTGAAAGTATATATTGACAGGCAAGGTTATACAAAACTGTCCACGCTCATAAGACCATTTTGACTCCTCAGGGAGGCCTCTAGCTGGAATATATCATTTAGCCAAATGAATTGCATCTTTATCTTCAGAAGTATGCACACCCAAAACCAAATGATATTAACAAAACAGTTGTTTTCTATTTCCAGCCAAACATGGATGGAATTTTGAGATGAGATCTGCATCTTACAATACATGTATTACAGTAAACAAAAAATATTATTATCCTGAGACAAAAATTTTGTCAAAGTTTTTTCAATGCATTTATCATAAATGAACACACCACACACCTATCAGAATTATAGAAACCCATCCTCTCAAGTTTACAAATTGGCATTTTGAATGACTTTCCAGTAACAAAGTAAATCCAGACTTGGATACATATCTTAGTATTAGTCACATCAAAACATTACAGATGCTTTTCAATTCATGCACATTGTGAAAGCTGGTTTACATCAGGCTCAAGAATTCTAGAACACCACAGTTCACTGCAGATTAGACATAAGCATTTGTCAGCTATAGCAAGAGCCAGACACAGATGAAAGCTAGTTTTAAATGCAAACAGTATGTGCACAGAAGAAAAGTTAACTCCTTGGAAAAGCAGAACAGCATTTGTAGCCATACAAATACATCATCAAATTGGTATAAACCCCATGATTCCGTATCTACGTTGACAGTCTGCACAGATTATCTACCTTCAAAAAAACTGCAATTAAAAACAGCATGGTGAGTCAACACCTACAGCATTAGTGTGCTGCAGTTCAGTACTCACTGCTTATGGGTTAGACCTTCTGGAGCAGCTCAATATTTCAGGCAGGAGCTTCTCTGCAAAGCCATTAAACCCCAGGGGCAGCAAAGAAAAAGAAAGGCAGAGTTCAGATGGTTCATATTGATGACATTGGAATGGGCAATGACAAATGTTTTCAGTGCTATAATCAACCATCTCAGCTGTTAAATATCAATCCAAAGCCTCGTGTAATATTTACTTATCAGCACAGCAACAATGGAAAACATGCACACCATACAGCTATGTGAAAAAAAAAAAAAGTAGAAAAAAAAGGCTGTCATTTACACATAACACAAAATCCACATTTTCTGAAAGGACAGTGCTTTTGTGACCTTGTAAGCTAAATAATTTCAGTTCACTGTGACAGTTTCAAGGATTTTTCTTTCTGATCATTTAATATGTTTTTAAGGCACCCAAGTCCACCTGAGGCTGCTACATAAGATAAGAATCTATACTTTGAGTACTGTTTCCCTGTCTTTTAGAATCTTTTACACAGTAACTTCTATCATAGCAGATCCATAAACATTCAACTGGAACTAAGAAAATGGCTTTTTTTTTCTTCTTAGAGACAGTAACAGTGTAGATTGACAATCAGTCCCTTTTTGAAAGTGCGATATTTAACTAGAGCAAAAACTGTACTAAGAAAATGCATTAAGCCATTTATGTACATCAAAATTACTAAATATTTTCTTAAGAGTCATGTCAATTACTGTCAAATAAAATATGTCTGACAGCTCTTTGTTACACTGCAGATCCTCCCCTCTCATTGCTAGGGCTCTCTCACCAGACTTAAAATCAAGCAAACCTGCATATTGCTGTTTTCTCTATGAAGTGAATCTTGTTAACCACATGGCTGTTTACATTAAATACTTCCCAGTGACTCCAGCATTCACCAGAAATGTCTCCTACTGCCAGGCAGGAACACCAAAGTATAAAATGTCTTTGCCCTTGATAGCCTTTTCAAATATATCATACAGCTGTAATTGCTGTTATTTCTAGAGAATTTTATTTGAAGCATTCCAAGCTCTAAAATATCTCGCCTCCCTGATCATGACAGAGCCCTATTTCTCCTTCCCAGGAAAGAGATGGCCAGAAAAGCCAACCCTACTTAGAGCAGGTGACCTCTAGGAAAGCAATACATTTCAGATTTCTAGGAACATACCATAAAATCATGAGAGTAAAGGTGCACAAGGCACAGTGAAGCTAAAATTCAAAGTCTTCCTGGCAACAGAAATGTCATGTTTTAGACAGCAAGCCTTTAGGCCCAACATACCTACACCCTGCTCTCACAGTTATGTTGGAGAGACTGGATATTCTTCTGATTCAGGTATCAAATCACCATGGCTTTTAACTGGACATACTAAGGTAATTCTCAGATTTCCCTCATAAAAGTCATCCTTAACAGCAGCTAATCCAGAATTACATGTACAATATCCCTAGAAAGCCAGTTTTATACTGATAAATTACAGTCTCAACTTGTACATAATTTAAGCGGTATTCAGAAAGACATTCATATTTATGGACATATCAAGTCAAATAGAATGGTATTCTCTGCTATAGAATATAAAGTTGAACTCTATTTGAGGGTACTTCCATCTGTCAGAAAAACTCAAACCATTTAAAATAAAGGGTGACAAAAAATTACTATGTAGATTGGAAACCACAAGGTGAAGCAAACTCAGAAGGTCAAGTGGCAATGCAAGTTAGAGGCAGAGGATACTTCAAGACAGCTGGAAAACCCCAGAGACTACAGAATAATTCTGTGAAACAGTTCCACAGGGCTTGGTCTGAACCAAGAGTAGGTATTAAAAGTGCTTCAGCTGTCAAAGAAAAAAAACCAAAAACAAAAACAAAACACTCCCTTGCAACACAGCCATGAAAGCAACAGTAATGACACAGTCACTTTGAAAGAGGAAGGCATTTACAGAAATGGAAAATCCTGGATATTTTATTTATACTAAAGCAATAAATAAATCACAGGAATAAAAATAAAAACACATTTGAGGTTATTCACAGAATCATTTTTTACTGTCATGCCTACAAATCTCCATAGCAAAGGGGACTATTTGAGGCTTTGGACAGATGTATATGCAGATCACAACAAGGTCCTAACTTCAGCAGGATCAACATCTGTATCTCCAGGTAAAGGTGCATAGTATAATGTGACAGCTAGCAAGGGGCATTAAATATCAAAAACAACCTACTTCAAATCATATATGTTAAGTAACTAACTAAAAAAAAATTGAAGAAATTGCTTCCCTGATTCCAGTTTCATATGATACTTACAGTAGATTCTTATGAAGGTGTGGACTTACCTACTCCACCAAAATAATTCGGTTATTTACTCAGTTATATACCCTATACTACTAATTATTCCTTTTCTTTCTTGCCATTTGGCAATATGGCCATAACATGGTGCCATCAAAACCAATGCACACTATGTCTTCTTTAGAAGTTTGGTTTTCCTTCTCCCTCTCCCAGCAGATAAATTTTATCAATCTAGAGAATTCAGTTGAAAATCTAACCATAAATCTCTAAGACAAGACTTAAATGTTGAATAGCTGTTCAGAACAGCCAGAATCTAAAAAAAGACAATCTTAATCTGAAGATTCAAGAACAAATGATACATGGAAACTTTACACATACCTAGCAAGTCAAAAAGTACACAGAAAGTTGTCTGATTTCAGGATAGTCAGTACTCATAATGAAAACAACCTTCTGCCAAGAAACTTAGACAGGCAATCCTAATAAGTAATTAAGATTTTGTAACAAAATCCTACATTTTCCAGAAGACTGTCAGGCACTTCCTGCCTTCCCCATCCCACCTTTGAGAAAACAAAACAAACATAAGGGTAATTAATAGTGAACTAGCATAATTCATGTAAATGCTCACCAACAGCAAAAATTGTGTGGCTGCACTAAGAGTAAGAACAAGTAAAGGTTGTAGCGTAGGTGTATATCCTCAATGCTTGAAAAACACCAGAATAATAGTAATTCTTGAAAATAATTTTTCTTCAGTTGTCTTTAGAGAACGGAAGGAGGATGAATTTGGAGAAAAATGCTTTCATATAACATGCATGCATTAGATATTTAAAGATATTTAAGCTACATATGCTAATTAAGTATAACTGCAAAATCCCAGATGGAGAACAAGGTTTTACAGCATTTCTAGTAATGACTCTTTATGATTCAGAAGGTCCCGTGACTTAGCAGTATGAAAATGTATCTGCTTCCATGGCACTGTAATTGCATTGATGATTAAAGGCATCATGTTCAATGCCTCTTGGTCCCCTTCCAGCACAGCAATTAGAGTGGGATCTCAGTGTCACTCCAGTACAAATGGATCTTTGCCCCTGAATGAAACCTGTCCAATATTGTCAGGGGCCATATGTTTAAGAGACATTAACATAATATGAATCATATCATTAATTACTTGAAACTACAAAGAAGCCTCCTCTCTGTACATTCAGCACGTGTATTTGGCAACTTAGGACAACTATACATATGTTAAATCAATGCATTTATACTACTGCAGTTAATGGTCTGTCACCATTTCCATTATAAAGCAATTTTCAATGGTTTACAACTCTGCTGAAGAATTCACTCTGAGCTGAGTACTGGCACGTGACAGAAGCAAAACCACAGCCCACATATGTTTGCTTTCATCCAACTAGACTAGAAGGAATTTTTTTTTTCTCATTAAAGGAAAATTGATCCAATTCTGTATTTCCCTTACACTTGTCATCATTTGCTTGGAGCTGTAACACTTCACCTTGTACAGGAAGGAAGTTAATTAGACTGTGCTAGTAAAGACCCTCAATCGTCCTTTGAAAGTGCTGTGTATCCTGTACACTGGCTTAGAAAGAAAGTCATTTGGATTTTCAAAATCAGTCAGAAGTCACCTCATTGATTTCATATATACTTCATCTTTGAAATTTATAGTTCTTCAATTTATGATCTTGCTAAGGGGATACAGGCAAGGGTTTTTTGGACAGTTTAAACAATAATTTATCATTTTTGACTGAATTTGTCAAGAATTATGTATGTGATATTCTTTTTGTATAAAAGCAGAAGTGAAGCATGTCAAACTCTGGTGGACCTGTACACAACTTGGGAACCAGAAACATACACTCAGAAACAGATTTTCAAAGTGAGCTAAAATCAGAAATTAAACACCCCAGAAATGCAGTCAATGTCTTCTACTTGATTGGCTGTTCTGTGTTCATACACTCAGTGATAAGAACCCTAATTCAATTAGAAAAGTGTTATCAGTAAGATTTCATTATCATTGTTACTACTATTACAGGAAGTTTCACTTGGAAAATATATGACTATTCTGGTTTTAGACTCCTCCTTTTCACCATGAACTATTTAAGTGTTTCTTACCATTTCAAGATTAAGTGGCCGAAAATGATGCTTCAGTTAGCGAGTCAGGCATTCATAGGGCACTCATCATCCTGACCTCAATTTGAGATTAAATGGGGGGTAAACTTTATGCACAGCAGAGTGTACTAGTGCAATGCCCTTCTGGCAGCTTTCTGTACTCAAAAGATATGCTGATGCATCCCAATGAAGTAGCTGTATCTTGATTTATTGTTTTTTTCAATGATTATACTGAAGCATCCTTTTAAAGCTCTGGCTGACTCACTTTTCAGGTTTTAAATATACAAAGACATTGAAGTGCTTTGTTGACAATAAGGCCAGAGAAGAGCACAAATACACAAGAGTAAGAGGGGGAAAAGGGGAAAATACACAGCAACAAAGCAGCTCCTTACTCTTAACAAAGCATATCGTGGGCTTTGACACAAAAGCACTGATAAAGTTTCAATTTAAAGCCTTTTCCAACAACTCATACAATGAAGCAAAGAATCCAATGCATCTCAACTAGGTAAGGCTGCTGTAAGAATTTAGATCTGATTCAATTGGGTTTCTAGCTGAGCTTAGAATGTTGCTGCCCTCCAGACAAAGCTAAATGCTTCATATTCCCATGAATACACAGGACAGTTTTACACTGGACAAAACCAGTGCAAAGAACACTAGGGTCCTTCCTGGCAGACTCTGTCATTTGTATTTCAAGCACCCAGAACTACCTTGCTAGTAGCACAAGCAGGTTTCAATGCTGATCTCATTCAAAAAGCAATTTTGATTGGCACCCTAATAGGCAGAAGTCTGTATAACATTTTGCATCTCTGAGGTAATGACCAGAGACTCCTAGGCTCAGAAAAAATCCACCTCCAAATAAATAGACAGAGTACCCCTCACTATACTGAATAAATGTTATCTAATAATATTTGCACTAACACTATACACAGGCTTGGCCCAGAAGAACACTTTGGATACCTAAACTCGAGATCTCCTCTCATATGCAACTTCTGTTTTTTCTACCACCAAGACAGAGTTCAGCATAATTCCAAGGAATGCAGTATTTCTAACCAGCATAAAACTGTTTGTAAACAATTCCTTCAAAAAGTTTGTGTTTAAACATTCAACTTCTAAAGTGTCTGAAAAAAACCCCAAATAAATCAGTTAAAAAAATATATAACCAACAGTTCAAGGAACAAACCAATCTAAAAATAAATGTTTGGCAACACTACTTAAAAAAACAAACAAGCCCTCAAAAAAACCCAACAGCCAAACACTGTAAGAGTTTGGCTGATGATGAAAAACAGGAGACTTACACAAAGCAAGATATTAATCTCAACATAGAAGAAGGGGGGATTTTTTCATAAATTTGCATCCAGACACAAAAACGTGTAAAGAAATACAAAAGAAGCTGTACACTAAGCATCATAAACTTAGAGAAATCATGACACACAATTAAGTGAAGAAATCTAAAACAAAACAGAAGTGCTTTAAGATTGAGTTGCAAAGGGAACACTGAAAATCATGTAAGTTTTGAACCCTTTATACAAGACACTGTGCAGTAGATCATGATGCTGGTTTCTCTTGCCCTGAGAAGAATCACTGCCTGTCCTACCACTTGTGATCCATACACTCAACATATTCTTCATGATACCTGAAGCAAATTTTTCTTTAGGGTTGTTTTGGAAGGGTTTGGGGGGTGATGCTGTTTTGTCATTTTTTTTAAAGCCATGAGTAAAATATTAAGCATATAAAGGATATATATATATAATGTCTGAAATCCTCAGCTGTATCCTACAACTTCAGTGTGATTTCTGAGACCTGAGCTTGACCCAGGGCATGTTGGTCAACTCCATTCTTTTTCCAAGTAAAAGATGCTGGAAAGTTAATGACTCAACAATGTCAAAGAGTTCAGCAACTGGATTGCAAGTAACCATGCTGCTTCCCTCAAACCCTCTAACTCATGTGCCCAGGAGGGACAGCTGCCTTAACTTTGCATTTTATCCAGCTACACTATTTCAAAACTTCTTAATTTTACCTTGAATAGACAAAAACCTTCAAATACATTTAGCTGGGCTAAAGAACTACATATTAAGATACAGGTAATAAACACCCTGAGTCCAAATCACATCAGCCACAGTGTCCAGAATTTGTGGAGTAAAACAGGAACAGCTTTAAAACAATGTAATGCTCCACTGTGTCACTGACTTCTTTTTTTAAGCATTCTGAATGCAAATGCCTGATCTCCAAGAGGAAACACAATAGAAGTTAGCACTCAAGTTCTTTCAGAAGCAAAAAGCACCTTATAACCTCCACCCCAATTCCAGGTGGTTGGGGGGGTGGGAGGGGGGGATGGGATGTATTGAAAAATACAGATTTAAAACCTGCTCATCTCTGATCTGACAGAAAATACAATTAATCTTCAATCTTCTAATTAACTAGTCGGCTCATAGGTACGACTACTTGTCTTTCTGCAACTATAACAACACAATTTAGTTCAACTAAAGAACAACTAAAGAATAGAAAAAGTTGCTTAAAAAACAGGATGAAGGTCACACTATGCATTCTTTTAGTGGACAGAATTCTGGTCTGGCATTTTATCACATATTAATCCAAGACAACATGCAACTTACTGAATAAAACTGGCATAGTACAAGTCTATGCTTATTAATTTATTCCACAGAGAAAACTGAAGCTCTTGAAAATAAACACCTACGAGTAACTTTAATGAGAAAGCTGACTGTATGTATGTCTGCCTGCATATCTAACTTTCCATATAAACAATGAAACAAAAAAAGAGAAGCATTTGGAGTCATAATATGTAAATGTTGTTAGTAACAATATAGATGCTTTTCCTTATTTATATAGGCAAATAAAATATTTCCAGTCACTGCCACAGTCACTGCATTTAACAAGAAGTCAAGAACATGAGGTATCCTGCATAGGCACTGAAACAGAACAATCATGGCACACACACAAAAAAATCCATACCAACAGTAGCAGTGCCAAATTGGATCTAACAGACAAGTGTGTGCTCCTCATGGAGCTGCACCAGCATTTTTACACTAGATTATTCTGTGTTTATCTTTTTTTTCCATCTTTCATCTGTCTATACCAGTTCAAAACATATATAAAAAGCTATTTCTCAACATTTTAAAAGGAAACAATAGCAAAGCATTCCCAAATATTCAATACTGGGTAGTTAATATTTCTAGCTATCCCAGTAAAACATTCTTAGTTAAAATATCTAAAGTGCTGGGCACCTTGACAGAGCTCTCAACTGTTTTGTTTATGATCATATCAAGAAGTGTCTCTCATGCATGTTCAACTGCAGTGTTCCTGAAAATTAAACCTTTAGATTCCAGTATGAGCACCAATACCCAGGGAAGAGCAAAAAATATCAAGGGAAAAGAACAGAATCGAGGATACCTTTCTAATATCTTTCCCCATTACAGTCTGTCTTTTGCATAGCAATGACCAAAAAAACCCAAATTCTCCTCCAGTGTTCTTCATTCGTTATCCCACCCTCAGAAAGGTTACCAGAGAACAAGACAAACAAGGCAAAATACTGAAACAAATACAGAAGACAAATATCAATTGTAATCTAACCCAATCCACTAGTTATTCAAAGTTAGTAACATGAGGGGACAGGGGGAGAGAACTTTATAAAAAGTAATCTTAGAAGTCAAAACCAAACACAGCCCAATACAGGTAAACACTCTTAGTTTGCTTTTAACACCCTCATCACGACTATTGGAAGACTCTCTCTCCAGTCTAAACTTGACACCCTTATTAAAACTTAAAATTTAACTACTCTGACATATGGTATTGTTAAAAAAAAAAACCAAACAACTCTCACCTATATAACCTGCCTGCATAGATGGGAGAATTGAGAGAAGGAAAACTCCTTTCTACTCACTGAAGTAGCCACATAGTAAAGACCAAAAATTCAAATGACTGCATATTCAATAAAAACTCTGATGACTCTAAATAGTTGCAAATATCCCATAGGTATAATTAGCTAATGGGTCGTACCCACAACCCCTTAAGATGAGGGGGCATCACATCCAAATACCCCAGAAGGACAGAAGTCAACATCCTGCCCTTCTGTTGTATTCCAAACTCTGCACTCATGGCTCTCTGCCAGTTTGCACTGAACATTTATAGTTCTCAAGGTATTCTAAACATCTGTGAAACATTTTAAAACTCAAACTATCACCATACAAGGGCTCCTGCTATTGTAAACACTGAGTCAGCTGAGCGACTATCAACACTAAGGAGAATTTACTGCACAGAAGAAAGGCATTACAGAAACAGGTTACCACACTTCAGTACCAATGGATGAGTCACAGCAGGACTCAGCCCAGGTTCAGAGGATCACCACTCAGCTCTACAAAATCCAAATTAAACCATAGCCTGCTTGCATTTCTATTGCAAAGCTGCAGTGAATGCCAGCTGCAGTGGGCACTACTGTATGATAATCCAGCCTGGCATGTCTGCAAATCTATGGGGAACAAATACCACTCACTAAAACAGGGCTGTACTACTCAGAGCCTATCAGTACTGCAGAGCGACCAAACACTTTGATTGATGTGGTGGTCTTGTATGTTAATCATAGAAGGAGAAAATACTATTTAAAAGAAACAGGATAAATCTTATTACTGGATTCAGTATCTTGTATGCAAAGTAACCCAGAAAACTTCTCCAGTAAATGAAATGTGAGTAACTTACACACACACACACAAAAAAACCAAACAACATTTAAGTCTTTTTTGCACTGCATGACAAGTTCTGGGCTATTTTTTTCCTGCTTTTCAGCATATGAACTAGCAAATCAGAAGGTGGGAAAAATGAACACTTTCAGAAGAATTATTTTTTTAAAAAAATAATTTAAATATTTAAGATAGAAAAAAATCTGTAAAACTAAACATGTATACTCAATATATTTAAATAAGGCATTCACAAAATGCTTGAGCAATACTATAGTTAAAAATATCATACATTTTAACTCCCTTCCTGCTCCTTCAGTGAAGGTTTGCTAGAGCTCCCACTTCTGCTCTCGAGACTTTATTAAATTCAACAGAAGCAAAGAAGTGGTTTGACAGTCCCAGTGGTTCAACTGGTAAATTTCAAAGCCTTTAAGTGTCTCTATAAAGGTTAAAACAACAGAAAAAAAAGGGAGAGAGACACTTTCTTTCAGGCGTCCCTCTGGAAAAACTGAAGTGGCTCAGGCTTTTCAATGGGCTGAAGCTTCAGAATTAAATTTTCCCTAATTTAATCTGTGGGTCATCTGAGAATTAGCATTATCAGAATCACTAAACACCGACTAAGTTTTCAACTTTCTATGCATCAGGCAACAAATTTTGTTTCTCTATATCCTAAAGTTTAAAAAAACATAACAGAGCTTTACTGCTTAAGTCAATTATACAGATTGCATATTTGAGTTAATAAGTAGTACTAAGGTCCATTACTTCAATATGTGATATATAAAATATATATCCTTATATAAATATACATATATTGTTAATATCAATATATGACTTGTGAAACATGCTGTCTGGAAACCCTAAACTAACCAGAAGTGGTACCAGAGACTGTACACTGCAAAAGTCAAGCTCTTGCAGTCAGCTCTTGGCTTCAGTAACATGAAAGTACAAAATAATAAAAAGATGTATTGCTTAATAGTAATGTTCTCTGGACAACTCTCTAAACACTCTTAAATGCCATATGGTTCCTCTTTAAACCCTCACATTTGAAATGAAATGCCTTAACTTTAGAAAACAAGTTCTTGCCTGTTACAATTCTCATTCTGGGGAAAAAAACAAAACAAAACAACAAAACAAAAACAAGCCAACAAAACACACAACAACCAAGCACTACAAATCCTCCCATCTAACAGTCTCACAGTAGTTTTGCTATCAAAAGCAAATTTTCTTACTAGTTGCAAATCAGTGACCAACACTTCTCTAAAGCTTCAAGATGCAAACAGAGTTGAAGCTTGCATTTAACTCATTTGTCAGTGTTTACCCATCAGCTGCAGCAATACAACCATCACTGTCTTAGTCATTTCAGAGGAACAGGTCATAATTCATTCTTCTATTTTTGCTACTGTACAAGAGAACCATAACAACACTGCAGTAGTTTCCATTTTTCCTTTCTAACATCTATACTAATCCTGGTTGCACAATGTGGGCAGCATTACTTTCTGTAATGCATGAACATTTCATCCCAGAGCACACAAGTCCAGAAGCCTCCCCAGTAATAGTGACAGAATCGTCCAAAGGGAGGGAAAAAAAAGTTTTTGAGCAAATGGCCTCTTTCCTCTAGGCTGCTGACGGGACAGATTATCATATCTGTGTTTCCTTGTACAGCTTTTTGTTCCTTAAAGGTGAGCATCTTCTTTTGAGTCATCACTTTCAGTGATGCATATGAGTTGGACCAACCAGATGAAGTCTTCACTCTTGAGTGAAGTTTCCCTTATGTACAAAGCAATACCCTTTATATACCGTGCTGAAAGGTTTTAAAATGTTTATCTTGCCATTATACAGTTTAAGGTCAGTGACTGTAGCTGTACTTCTGGCATTTATAGTACATAATAGAAAAAAAAAAAGATATATGATTTTATAAAAGGGTCTCAAATAATTCCAAGGTTAGTTAGGGGAAAGCAGAACACCTCTAAAAACATTAGCATTCTCCACAAAATCTGGGTTGTATGAAAGCTTTACATTCTATCAATACTGCATATTACTACAAAAGCAGAATTTTTCTGGCTGGAACAGTGCAGTTTTATTCATTACTGACTCATCTTCCAAGTTACTGAGGCTTTTGAAACTGTGGTGTATCAAACATCACACCCTGGAACGTTAGTGCTTAGTGTCTGGACTCAGGGACTGTTTCTTAAGCCAGTGCAGGCATCCATATGCACTGAAACTAAAGGGGCTTTTCTGGTTCCATTTGGCTCTTGAATTTAACAGGAAAGTTTGTGAATTTGAGAATCTACTGATTAAGGATAGCTGAACTATCAGGTGTGTTTTAAACACCTTTTTTTCCACTACTATAAATTGTTCCCCTTACACTAGTCACTGTGTTCAGTAATCCTGCCTTGTTTCCTACTTCAAGCAATTGACAAAAATGCCCCATTCAGGAAAAATCCTACTGCTACCAGGACTACAACACACAGTTGCAGCACTCAGTTTAAGGCACAAAGAAAGGGGTTAAGAACTGGAGAAAGATCCCCTGAGATACTTAAATATATTGTAGGATGAGCTTGCAGAGAAACCTTTACAGCAGTTAAAATGTAACAGGAGAATAGACCTACTAATAGGATTTTCCATTTTTTCCCCTCAAACTTAAAGATGATTTTGCAGGCTCTACACATACTCATGCAACAAATCCACAACTTCAACAGAGAAAAATTACTATATCTTTTTGAACAAATACGTGAAGTAATTTCCATCTCTAAACTGTTTGGAAATAGGTATACTGCTAAAGAATTTGTCAAAAAAATAGTGATAAATATGATTGAACATATAATGCTGAGAAAATATTTCTCCCAAGCCAGTTTATGAGCAGTAATGATAATAAATTATGCAGAATGATGCATCTTACTAAAGGGGAAATACTTTTTTTTTTAAACACACAAGATTATTTCTGCCAGTAATTAAACATATGAAAGAGAATCCATTAAGAAATACCAAGAATATTGCCTTATGAAATTAAAGTATTACCCTACAACTTTGATGAAAATAATATTTCTGTCCACAGCCATGGAAAAGCATTTCATATGTCCAGTATCAATAGATATTTAATGTACTAGCAAGTCACCATGTATTTATGACTCACTTTCACATGTGCAAACTATAGACAGAGCTGTGGTTATTTACCCTGGTTTATGGCATTCCTTCAGCTGAATGTTCCGGATTTTTACTACGAGACTGAATGTAACCCACAGATTAAATATACAATAGGTTGTGCTCTGTTATCCTGAAGCCAGTAGAGGAAAACATTAGAAAGTAAAATATTTATTTCAAAGTTTTTAAAAACTGGTACAATATTAATCATACACATGCTTTATAAAAGAAAAGGACTATAGATTTTAAATGCACTTAAGTGCAAACTTGTGAAACACAAGTCATCAAATGTTGACTATGCTACTGAACTACATCACCCCACTAAGTTATTAACCACATTTTTAGCTTGGGATTCAGTTCCACAAGCCTACAACTGCTGTTTGCTCACATTACATAAGTATGGATGGCAACATAACATTTTTAAAGGCTCCAGAGCGTCAATGGGATTTAACACACAAGACATTTAAATGCTTTGAAATAATCTATCATATTTGGACTTTCAGGGAGTAACACCTGCTTATGAGAACTCTTTACCTTTCTACCCATGAAAGCTAAGAAGAGACTTTCTGATTTTAACCTGATCACATAACTTTCAGGGCTTCTCTAACTAGGCCCTCCCAGTAAACAAATCAAAACTCAACTTTCACAGGGGAAAGAAATAAAAAAAATTAGAGCCTACTTTACATGATCAGAATTCAGGTGGGTTTATTTCAGTCTTAAGCTTTTCACCATTTCTAAGTGTACAAAAAGGCTAAACCTCAGCAAGAGAAACCCAGGAAGCTGAGACAATAACACTCTCTTGGCTAAAAATGTCTATTGATTCATGATCTCTATCAATGTAACTTAATCTATTACTTAGAGAACGAAAATGAAAGTTTTAGCCATTTTCCTCACAAATTTCTTTCAGACTTATGCATTTCAGTATCATCCTCACTCCTCTTAATGACATGTGAGTGGTAAAATAAAGTTTAAAGTCCTTTCTTACTGTTTGTGTAGCTGAATTAATTTGTACCTCTATTAGCCTCAGGTATTTCCTGGGCTGTGTTGTATCACACTTTTACCCAATCACTTTGGGAAGCAATTCTATCTTAGGATTTTGAACTATTCTAGTGCAGAACACTGATTTATCAACAGTTAACAATTTTGCATAATGTCAACTTGATAAATTATGTTTCCAGTCTAGGAGGGTCTCTGTGTATCTAAAGTACAAATAAATATATTCATATGATGCTCCAAATTTAGGGTTAGCAAAATCAAAGTTATAATGAAAAATGCATTTTTCTTATGTTTCTGTCTCTGTGGCAGTTCTGCAATGCAGGGTGTACATGGCTAGCACATACAAATAATAAAAAATTATGTCAAGCACCAAGAAACAAGCAGAAGGTTTTTCTATTAAAAAAATACAAAACTACTAATTTTATAATCTTAGCAGAGCAGCAGCACGAGAAAGTGTTATAGAATAATCAGCCAAAAATATAAAGAAAACTTGCTAATCTGATCCCCTCTCAGTATCTAACTAATGAGAAATGCAACTAAGGAAATACTGTGCATGCTAAATCACAGAGAAGTTAGTTAAGTATTTAGTTTAATAATCAAACATTGCTGTCAACAGCATTAAGTCTTGATGAAAACAACTCTGACATAACCAATCTGTTGAGCTAATCAGTGATCCAAATTGAACTAGCTTCATCTACATCAGTCCACTTCTGCAGTTTGAACATCCAACTTCTGTTCACTGCTACAATTCAAGACAAGCACTACTCTTCTGAACTACATCAAGTCCATCAGCAGTCTGTTTCAAGAAAAAAAAATCAGGATCTTTCAAGCACCTTAAACATTACCATCCAAATGCTAGAAATTCTCAACACATCAAATAAAACTATAATAAAGTACTGGTATTTACCATACTATACTGTGTATCTTTGCTTTGTCATAATACTATTGCACATAAGCAGTGAGGGGTTTGGCTGTTTTGTTGGGTTTTTTTCTGAAGTTTTAAGCAGTATGCTGAGAAGTTTGCAACATCTACATAATTAACAAGATAGATCAAATTTTGTGCCTAGCCACTTGACATTTTCCTTATAAATTTATAACTAAACCCTTTATGCAAGTACAGCAGATCTAAAATTTAATGGCTGGAGGATAGAGAACAAGGTCACGCCAAACTGTTAAGTTTTTGTTCTCTGACAAAAATAAAAATATTTTTCTTCTTTTCGATTTATGAGGCCTTGGGGAAAAAAGGTGATAAGGAAACTAAAGTAATAAAATTCAAACATGCTTTACCCTCACACCTCCACACCTCCTTCAAAGTTTTGCCACAGTCTAAACTCCCGAGTGCAGACATTTGTGATAGCCTCTCTCATGCTGTGCCTTGAAAGCTTATTATCAGCAACTCATTCCACTGCTGGTGAGGTTAACAACCCCCTACGACTGCAACTACTGCAGAGGGCACTGTGGACCAGCTGCAAAGGCAGCTCACTTGTCTCTGCTAAATTAACCCTGGTAATCTATCTATGAGATATGAGCCACTGCATGTGCTGTTCAGCGACTGAGGGGTCAGAGAACAGCACTGTCCAGAAAGGGAGGCAGCTGTAAAGCCAGGATGAGACCCACTACTTAACACATTGTGTGTTTCTCCTATTCCATACTCAGGCAATTGTGATTCAGTTAGCAGGGTAGGAAGAATTCAGCATGCAGGCTGTTTTAAAACCTCTAACAAACCAGCAACAACAGCAGCAAGTCTTTCATCCCGTGACAGGAGAAGGAAACCTTTAACAAAAATTGGTATTTTGCCTTTTCCATCTTCCGTGGTCCCAATCCCGATTAGTGCAAATGCAAACTGTAATCTTCACAGTTGTCATTTCCACAAAGCAGCTTTTACTTTTACTATCTTGTGTTTAAAGCAGACAGCCTAGAGTTTACATGAACAAAAACAGTGCTCACAGAAAACACTTTTTGTTTTGATATAACATGGAGAAAGTGTGGGAACGAGCTTCAACTTCTTATTTTTCCACTAGTACTAATCGAAACTGAAGGGAATAATCACAAGTACACATATTTCATCATTCAGACAGTGGGAAATCAGGGCCAAGTTAAATATTTCATTTGCATGCACGAAAGGCAAACAGTGAAGGCTCTTCCCTTAGATCAGCTTTTTATGTATTTCTGAAGGTAATGTTAAGCAAAGGCAGGGTAACCAAGCAAAGAGTGATTATTAACAGTAGGTAATAAAAAATGTGCCCCATAACATTACCTCATCCTGAGCTCTCACCCAAGCTATGGGCAACCTTCTCTGCACACAAGGAACAGCAAATTTTAACTACTTATCCACTGTGAGAGGCTGCAGCTGCTGCCACTCTACTGCTTCATTAACTATGGCAAATTATAAACAGAAGCAGGAGTTAAAAGGAATTTTAAAAATTAAGTATGCAAGCAGCAGTATCAATCTGTAATTCTTCAGTCATCTCTAGTTTCCAAGAAAAATAAAATGACAGAAAAATCAGTGTTTCCATGATTCTGAATGACTTTAAGCTTTTGATCGTACATCTCTGCACCTTCTTCAGCTGCATCCTTAACTCAAGAAAGGCCCTTTCTGAAAGGAGGCCACACAACCTTCTTTCACTCTCCATGTCCCCCAAAGCACCACAGCAAGCTGGGAAATTAAGTGGCAGTTATCAGAATTAAAGAAAAAAAATAAACATGTCTTTAACTACATAAGTAATGAATAGTAAATATGTAAATTATGAACTTCATGTACATTGTTTTCTTGCACCTTTACTTCCTGATACTTTTACTTAGCAATTTGCCCCCTACAAACAGTAAACTGGAAGATTAAAATCTTGGTGGTTTAGCTCTCTAAATATTTTTCTAAAGTCAATTTATGTAGATGGTTTAATGTTGTTATGGGAAGGTAAAATGCTATTTATACCCTTTTAAATAAAATGTTTTATACTCAACTAATTCAACTAGAATCAAAGAGGATTAAACACATCTGTAGTTATCTAATGCTACAAATTGAACTATATCCTTTTCTCTTTTGTGGTAAGAGTACTACTGCATTCAGCATTTGCTACACATCATGCTATGTGGTTTTAGCAGAAACAGTTTCTGAACAATATAGACCAGTGAAAATCTAGAAATATACAGTAACATTAACTCAGGCTATTTGTCCAGCTAGCTGGTAGAACACACTTGTCTTTCATGTCCTAGTAGTATTGTTGCAGCCATATTGCCCTGAAGTTATAGCAAAGATTATTTTGGGGACATAGGTAATATCTAGGTATATACTTAGAAAAAGTAGACCAGCTTCCTCACATACTGAAGAAAAGCCTGTGCTGGTCTACTTTTTCCAAACTGGGTGCTCAATTATGCTACTAAAAATGTACTACCTACCTGCAGAATTTGTCCTGCATAGATAATGTGGGACAAGAAATGTAAGCAGAAGAAAGAAAAGCACCACTGATTAATCAGCTAATAATAAATCCTGAGATGAAGATCATGCACACCATCTCCACCATCCTCTTCTTTAGCTACCTTTACAAATGTCTGAAGAATACCAGGTCCCATTTGTGTCATAATATCAGTACTTAACCCTAAAAGAGTACAAATCCATTTGGACCCTAAATTGACTAAAGCATTTATTGGTTGAGTGGAACTAAGCAGTCCTCAAAAATATTTCTTTTTAAAATCAATATAATCTCTAATTTTCTTTTTATGACATTCATAGCAGGAATAGTACTACTAGAATAGTTAATCAAAGCCATGTTCAAACAATAAAACATTTCTTTTACAGCTGTTTTCATCCTAAAAACTAATAAACATGAGCATTCTTCTGTGCTGCAGTAAGTCATTAGCTACACAACCCATCTACATGCACGCTGCAGAAGCCACTTCAGTTTTCAAAACTATGTATTAGTTGCAAATAAATATATATAAATATATAGTTGCAAATAAATTAGTTATGTGTGTATATGTATTAAATAAAAAAAATCCACACTCTATTTCAACATTTCCAACCACAATATATAACACTACTTAAAAGCAATTCGGTATTCAAGTTTGTAACAAACTTGCTGCTAATAGAAGTTTGAAACCCACTACTAAATCAGCAAGCTGAAACAATAAGGACAGAAAGAATGCCAACAAGAAAACAGCTAAATCACTATCCATCTCAATGGCAGCTAGGAGTGTGGTGGGAACCTGATCTGAAAAAAATATATAGCAACCACTGAAAGCTGTAGGCTTAAGTTTCTCAACACCCTGGTCTAGTTCTCTTTAGCTTGAGTTTCAAATTGCAGCAGTTTCAAAAGCAACAAGTAATTTCAGTTATCTGAATTTCAGATGCAGTTCAGAAGACATGTCAGCTCAGGCATCTGAATTCATCTGCCATGCTAGAGTCCTCCTTACGCCCATAACTGATGGAATTGACAGTGTTTTTGTCAACTAAACTGATGTGTTATAGAATTCTTTCAAAGTAAGCTATATGATGACATACATCACTGTGTTTTTCTTTTACCTTTTGAATCTGTCATTACGAGCCACTTAGGCAGGACAGGAAGTGTTAATTATTCACCAGAAAGATTTCTGGTCTTTCCTGAATTAGTCACATGAGAACATTAATAGTCAAAGGAGAGACTGCATCACAGAATAATGGATAATAATGGGGACCTATCTTCATCGAGAGAGGGCTGCAAAACCACCGGAGACTGGCAGATGTGTAATGCAGGTGGTTCTTGCTCTTCTAATTGTATAGCAACTCTTCTGATTAAAAGACTTCCTCCACCCACCACAAACACTTCCTTCCACATGAACATCCGTGGAAACAACATTGCCAGTGGGTCAATATTGTCCTACAGCAAGTTTGGACTTAAACACTCTAAAGGACAGAGATGGAGAAGCTGTAAATACTTCTTGCTACCAAGTCTTTCACTCAAGGCTCCTAAAGCACTACACAATTAATGAAGAGTGATACGTGATTTACTAATGAAGAAAAACATGCAAAGGGAAGAGCAAGGACTGTCACAGTGCATCAGAGGTATAAACACTAATAAATCCATTCCAAAGTTAAATGCTAAGAAAGAAGCTTTTTTTAAAAAAACAAAAAATTATACTACCTTATATTTACAGGTTTATAGTCTATCAACTCTTCTAATAAATGTAAGATGCATAAAAATAAAAATAAGCCTTAGATCATACCTTATTCTTTGGAGTAACAGTACCCAAGAGAAAGTTAAAAGCATGTGCCCAGTGTCCAAAAGAAAACCAATGCTAGTGAACTACAGACAAAATAAGAATACATAGTTGCATTCAACACTATATATATAGCAGCATTCTAACATCTAATTACAGAAAAGAAATATATTCTAAAATAGCCATGACAAGTATCAAAGATATTCTATGTATTTGACAACAGGAGTTACAAGCAGCACAGTTAGTCCACATTCTTAAATAAAATGAGGATCCAATTTCCTCCATCTTAAATTATTTCCAAGGCAAATTTAATTTCCCATGAAGTATTAATCACAAAGCCCCACTGCCAAGAAAAAGATATCTGAAGTGTTCAAATGCTACTGTTAATTGCTTTCTTTTGAAATCTCAAGATCTAGTTAAGACCTAGGGAAGTTACTGAGTATTAATCCTAAAAGTTCTTTATAAGTTATAGCACAGCTGACAGTTCTAAGTAAAAATGAAGAAACAAGATCTTCAGTTGCTCCAAAGAGCTACTGCATTTTACATCTCTGAAAATTATAAAATTTAAAAAAAAAAATAAATCATGAGGCTTTCCATGTCATTTTTTCCCTGTTGAAAAATGAATAATTAAACATGCTTGCAAATTAAATTGGAGAGAACCTTTAATACGGAAAGATACCACGTTAAAAATATGTTCATTCCTTCATAGTAGTACACAGTTAAAAGATTATTCTAAACCTAGAAATCATTATATTTTAAATTAACATGTTAACAATTCAGGGGAACACTTGAAATCTGTCTGCATGAATAAGCAATCATTTGTCAACACACAGACAATTTTAGAAACTATTATTTCCATTAGTTCACTGAAGGAGATTACTAAAAAAAGGTAACAGGAGGACACTAAACACTGACCAAGCATTACTGCATCCAGCACTCAAATGCCTCTTCTTGCAAACTGGTGTCAGCAAAACCTGATCCAGGATTCACCTTTCTCCAGATAAGAAGGCTTTACATCAAGTAATATTGGATACTTGCTAATTTATCAAAAAGCTAGGCTCCACAATATTGACATCTTGGACCAAAATGGCATCTAATCAACAGTTAGAAGGAAATGGAATTTCCAATACTGAGGGACTCTTGCTAAATGACAGCATTTTGCCTACTTTGTATGTGCAACTTCCTCTGAGACACCTCCAGCAACCTGTAATTAAGAGATCAAAATGCTGCTGTTATGGTGACGGGGCTGATCTCACTAACAGTCATATTGGGAAGGCTGGCTGTGTTTTAGCAATTAAGTCAATGAGGACATGACTTTGGATTCTGCTTTTCCAAGCACACTGTGATGAGGTTATCATGGAATCCACCTGCTATTAAAAAAAAAAAAAAAAGAAAAAACACTGCTTCCAATCCATTGCTGTGCTCCTTTTTTCTCTCCCTTAAGTGCTTAGGAATTAAATAGAAGTTCTACATTCAAACAAGCAGATGTTAAATATATACATTACTAAAACAGGCTCTCAAATTAACTCACCCAGTATCAGATACTACACAGACTAAAGTACTAGACACCAAGAGACAGTAATCATCAAACCTCCTCTTCTCTCAGTTTGTCCAACTACTTATTTAAATTATTTTAAACAGTTTTTATCTCCATTTAAAGTTTTTCATTACTTGCAGTTAGTTTCTTTTCATTTACACAAAATAAACACTGAAAATCCAACCCTAACATTAACTGAAGTACATTTCTTAAAGGACATAATGCAAATGAAAGTAATCTTAAAAATAAATTCCCTTAAACAACTAATAAAAATACTACAACACTTAGGAATGGAAATTTATCTTCCTCCTATTGACCTACATTTTCAAGTTCAAAGCACACATAAGGTGGCCAGATCACACAGCAAAAATTGAACAGGTTACCTACAATTCTTTCATAAATAACATAAATAGCATTCCCTGCTATGTCTCTGGGAAGACCCCAGAGGGCAGATTAAATGTTAAAATCCATCAACAATTGCCCAAGACAACTTCCCTGTACAGATAAGCATCACACTTACCACAATGCTACTGTTCAGATGCTATTAACAGAGAAACCAAGCACACAACAGCAAATGTTTTCCCTTTCCAAGCCATGGAAATATTCTAACTCTTCAATTAATACATTTTCCAGAGTACAGGTAAAGTGTAATTTACAGTGAATGGAGTCATATATCAGATACACTGAGTTACAGGATTAAAAAAAAAAAGTGTTAATACTCAAAAATTCAAATAAAAGATTCTTCTATAATATAGAAGAAAAAATAAAACCAAACAACAACAAACATTAAACAACAACAAAAAATAAACCGCAACAGACAAAATACAAGAGTGTTACATGGAAATCTTAAAGATAAAGATAAAAACACCAAGCCACTTACATTGTATGTTAACATCACTTCCACAGACTACAACCATTGACCATGGGGCATCCACACAAAGTTTTCATTTTTAGAAAGCATTTCTCAGAATCATTTTGCATTCTCTGCCTGTAGTGTCCTCTATTTTCTTACATGGTCTTCTCAGTGTCCTGAGAAAATAACTTGATAATATCTGCAACTACTCTGACCTAAGTTCCTTCACAAATATGACATCCAGGGAAGTAAAGTCATGCTGCAAGTACTGCCTGATAAAGGGACTCGATGTCAGGGAGCCCTGTCTGGGGATTTAAAAAAAAAAAAAAAAAAGGAAAGGGCAGGCAGGAGATCAGTGTAACTCACCTACCTGAACTGAATACGAGCATTATCTCTAAGACCCTAATAAGAGTTTCAACATAATCAAGATCAAATACTGTCCAAAAACATTCACAAGACATTTGTGATAACACTTCAAGATGCAAACTCAATCAGTCAGTGAAGACTGCATATTTGAGGAGATGCAGGAGCAGTGACATTTTGAAGTTCAAAGAATATAAGCAATATTCTGCTGAGAGAATATATCACATTTATCATTTCTACCATCTCTGAAGAAGCCTGATTCTATCTATATGCACAAACTTTTATTTTAAAATAATTTGTAATCGAATAACAATTGCCATAGCATGTTGGTGTAAATATTTGTCAAAACCAAACTTCAATGAATCATCAAGAATCATTCTCCCAAGTTAATGCTTTGTATCACTGATTTCATCAGCTTAAAGGAAATACTGGTCATGAAGTTTCCATCAATTCAATATATCAATAGCTATCCAAGTCCATCATATAGCAACAGCATTACCACTTTTGTGGTAGTTTGATGTTGAAGCATTTAAAATTAAAACCAACATCAGTATTTCCTTAAATCTGACACATGTATTATAACCCTCTAACAGATTTCCTTAGCATCGGACACTTTGTGAATCCAAAGCATGTTCAATAAAATGAAGCAAACATATACAAACAAAAAAGAAATAAAAATATACGGAATAAACAGAATCATACAAACTACAACTTACACTGCCATACAGCAGTTGCCCATTTTACTAATTAGCATTAATACAGCTATTTTATAGCACTGTGAAATAATTATTAGTACTGCCCAAATCAAAATACCTTTGACTAATCAGAGTTTACAAAAGACTGGTGGTCCTGGCTTACAGAAGAGAGAAAGAAACCTGAGAGGTGACCTAGACAAGGTAACTTTTACTGCTCCAAGCTCCACAAAGCAGCACACAATCTACTTCTTTCTTCTTCATCCCACTTACAGGCACTGCAGCTATGACACTGAATTTCATTCCGACTGATAAGGATATTACAGTTACATTAAAACTTGCTGGATACATCTGTTTGTAATTAGCACAGCATCCATCCACAATTTAAATATATATATATATATATTTCTAAAACATTTTCTGTAAAGATTTTGAATAAATTCATGGTTTTTGTTTTCTCAAAGTCTGGCTTTACTAAAGAAGTGAACAGACATTTTTCATCAAGCAGGCCTATTTTTGGATCTTCTTAAACGAAACACCCTCATACACCAGCTGTTTGAATTTATTCACTCCTTTATCACACAGCAAAAATAAATGAAAGTAAATCTTTTTATATTTTTTTCATAAAGAGGATGGTTACAATTATGAAACCACTTGCTGCAGGATGCTGTGAGGGTCAAGGGTACACATGGATTCACCAAAGTGATTATGCTAATTCATTTAAAAAAATAGGTATTATCTGCAAAGCCATAAATCTATAAAACAGAGGACAACCTTATGTCAGACTGCCAGAAGCAAAGGAGGTATACCAAGATAAGCATCACTGCACGCTTGCTCTGTCCTTATGCTTATTCCCTCAGCATCACTTATCAACCAAATCAGAAACAGGGGTGGATGCATCTTTGGTCTGATCCAGAACAGCTGGTTTGCATTAAATAACAAAACCTCTCTTCTGTTTTGTCTGTTCTAAGTACTGCAAAAGAAAGCATTGTTTTCACATTCCTAGAAAAGAGCTTATTACAGTTACAATATTAAATCCTGTTCATCTGCTTTTACTTTGAGAACCAATAACCCTTATTCCTAAACATAAGCTTCTGCAGTAAATGGAAAACTTAGCCCTGATCCAAAATGTGGTACCTTGAAACTGTTTTGCAACAGGCAACTGCTCACTACACAGAAAAAGTTAAAAAATCTCTTTTACTTGAGTTGAGGTGCTTCTAGTTTAATTATGACTGAGGGAAATCACAAGAACCTCACAATTTATCATTCTATATTCTGCATATTCTTATTTGAGCAGGGTACATAACAAAGTTCAATTCTGTACCACACCACCACTCTCTCCTCAGAAGTTTCTCTATAATAGTCTCATAATTCTCACTATCTTCTAAAATAAAGATTCAAGCAAAATGTCTATCCAATGCCTGTTCTTATCCTCTGTAGCACTTCCTAGGAAAACTTGTAAATAACTCATCAGGCTCTTTGTTTCTGTCAGTTAAATAATCCATCACTTCTACTTGTGCAACACACCAGTTGCACATAAGTTCATGCATAACAATAATAATCAAAAAATTACAGCATTCAAGTATTTTTAGTCTTAATTTAAGACCAAAATGGAGTACAAGGATCACAGCAGGCAAATTAATTACTTTATTCCAACCAACTATAGTTTCCAACCAACTACAGTTTCCTGTGATAGATGACCTGTAAATGTTTCTAATAGCTACAAACAAACAAGACTTTCACAAATAAAGTGGTTTGGGTCTTGTACAATGTAGTAAGAATCAGCCTTCCTAAAACATAAATGTCACTAAGCTCTTGATTGAAATAATTTTATCTCTTTAGAGGGAAGAGCTGACATTTCTGATCATCAATGGTAGAGAAACCATGCCCCTCAGAGAGCACTACCCACACACAGCTACCCCAAAGCACCTTCCTTGATTCTTACTGCTCACTATTCACTCAAACACTCTAGTTAATCACAGAATGTTAAAGGTTGGGAGGGACCTCTGAAGATCAAGTCCAAACCCCCTGCCAGAGCAGAATAATGATGTCTAACAAACAATATTTATTTGGTAGCACATACATTGTCTTGCATCAACTCAAAAATTCCTTGCTTATTCTAGCACCTGATCCCAAGCTCCAGTAAGTGAAAGCCTGGCTTAAGGATCTACCTGATACAAGCCCAGTGAAAACAAAAACTCTCAGAGGGAAAGGAACATATTACAACAGTGTATTCAAGCCTCATTTAGGAACATCTATGTGAGGTTTCAACAGTGGTTAAAGCAAAATTAGGTTTATGAAGCCATTATGTATTCATGGTGACCCATTCAGCTTATGAGATTAGAAAGCATTTATTAAAGGACAGTTGCTTGAGAGTTCCCATGAAATGAACAGATGTAATCACAAGGAAAAAAAAAAAAGGAAAATGGTAGCCAAAGAAGCATCATCTTAATGGTATATATAGTCATTATTTGTTTAGAAGCTAAAAGTCAGATTTGGTGATACAGTCACAAACTAATCACACTTATGTTAAATGAGTCACTATTTGATCAAATGTTTAATTTCAGTAAACAAAATAGAGAAGGGAGCCAAATTGGCATGGCAGGGACCTGATGATACATAAGTGACTGGAAAATCCAGACTCAGAAATAAACTCTGTATTTGGCCTGCAAAAAATGCTTGAGGCACAACATCTCATCACACATATGATGCATGCAGTGTCAGAGAAAGGCAGAACAAATGGTAACATCCTCCAAAACCCCTGCTGGCATGTTCTCAAACAGCATTGCCATCAGTTTTAGCTGACTACAGTACCTTAGAGTTGCCAGAAGTAAGATGAGATGAAACTAATCATACTGTGTTTTCAATCAACTTCCTGCTGGCTGCCACCATTTCAAGAATGGAATTCATTTGTTTTATGTCCATTAACATATTTCCTTCTTTTCTGGTTCTAAGGCAGGGAAGGCAATGATACAGTATCACTCTGAACCATAAGAAAAATAAGCAGTAAACACTACAGTACAAACAGAACTGTAAAAGTATGAGCCTCTCTGACATACTCCTTCACAGTATATGCTTCTACCAGCTCAGGATTATTTTAGTTTACAAGTCTCATCTATGCATGTAATAGTTTAATAGTAAAAGTCCCAGCCCTTTCATTAGCTATACACAAGTAAAACCTTTGTGAAGTACTTCAGAAATCAATGGGAAACTATCAGCACATACTTCATTAAAGGATCATGCCTCATCTCTAATAAGCAAAATGGTTTAACTGATACATAGATATATACACACATATAAATAGTATTTTCATGTATCTATTAACTTGAGAGTTTAATACTTTTTATATGACATAAAATGAAACAGGCTTCTGAAATCCACTAGTCTAAGGGAAAAAAAAATCATAATCTGTTAATCAGAAAAATAATAATTTTTACAGATCATAAGAAAGAGAAGGACAGCATAATCTCTAGATGAAGTAAAAATAACAACTTGCATACTACATCCTTTCCAATCTTTCTACATTAAGACTATCCCAACAAAAAGTGAGATAATTGCAACTGACTGAAGTTGAGGATACAAAAATAGGAAGGGGAGCAAATATTTCCAAATAATAACTTCTATTAATTTTTCATAAGTAACATGAATACAGATAAGGCTTCTCAACTAAGATTATCTGGGTAACTGAAATAAGATTGTAAAATTTAAGAGCACCTCAGTACTCCATTTTAACTTTACTTGAGCATAAATGACAGACTGGACATTCTAAAAAGAAGGGCAAAGCTGCTGAAGATTTAAGGATGATCTTCAACAAAAGGTGAGCAAACGTTAGCTGTTGACCTTAAACAAATGTTTCAGAACTTCTGAACAATCTCACTCAGGGGTTTGGATTTTTTTCACACTGTTTCATTTTGCAGTCTCTTAGATCTTGAAACATCAAGAGTTTAGTAGTTTTCCAGTCACTAGAGATTCTTGAAACCTACAGAAGCTGAATTTCTAATATAACATCAAGCATTTTTAAAGAAGAATCCCTCCAACTTTAATGCTATAGTACTTACTAGTCTTCAGCAATTGCTTTGCATGCCACCACTATCAACATGCACCTCAGGAGCTACTTTCTATCACTATTCACCACTAGGCAAGTTTTAGCCCAGAAACCAACAGCTTAATTCAATATTAAACCTTCTTTCAGTATTTTCCTTAATGTTCCCTATCTTTGTGTATCACTACAGAAAGCATGCATCTTCCTGCAAATTGTTGTGGCTAAAATTTACTTAAAATGAATTAAAAAAAATAAAATTAAAATCACCATTTTTTTTATACTTGGCAAAACCTTGACCTTATCATCTGACTCACTGACACTGGAGTAGTTGTTCTGCTACCTACATGGTTTGAGCTCACTAAAGACAGACATGAAAGTACTCTCTTTAGAGTGATGGGGACCTGGAAACATAAAGCAACACTACTCTTCCACATTATTCAATTCACAAATGTCATGGAAACCGCTAGATTAAATTATAAGTTTCAGAACTTTTCATAGCCATAAATATCCTGCAGAAAAAGATAAAATATGGCCCTGTTATTCCAAAATATGTCTTGAGAGACATAACAGTGCCATGAAGGTCACAGATAAGACTTTGCCTTCAGACATGTTGCTGACAATAATGCTTCCTGACATCTAGAGCAGCAAAATTCCAACTTCAGATGTATACAAGTCCTTTTGCTATAGTGTACTTTCTTCAGAAAGCTGGTATAAAACTGTGACCTCCCTTAAGTACTTAAGACCCCTTAGAAAGGCATGGATACACATATTTACCAGTCCATCTACTCAAGCCTCAGTAAGGTCTAAGTAAGGACAAGAAGACATTTAGGTTTCTTCAGGACTGAGAAGTACAACAAATCATCAACTCTGGAAGCTGACAGAACAGTTTTGGGTTTGTTTGTTTTTTTTAAGAGAAAACATAGATACCTAGTTTGCCACTATGTATTGAATGTACCTGACAAACTGAAAACCAGATTCATTTATTCACTGTCTTGGTAGATAAAGTGAACTTTTTATCACAGTACCATCTTCCAAAAATATAAGAAAAGCTATTCCATGTATGACACCCTGGTGCAGGGAGGGGTGTGGGGGGGAAGTACCATTTGGATAGCTGCTTGTGAAAGGGAAATGTGTATTAAAACAGGGGAAAAAAAAATCATTAGAAGTTGCAGCTTTAAAAGCAATGGCTTTTTTGAGAGTCTCCTGTAACCATTAAGCAAATACTTGAACCAGACTTTCTTCTCATATTCACAAGCTGAATTAGCCAAAAAGTTCACTTTCAACTTTTCTGGAACTCTTTTTTTTCACATCAGGATCATGTTAGAGAAGCCAGTATGTTGCATTACAGATAGCAGTAACCTGCTTTACACTACATTACAGAAAACATCAGGCCCAAAAGGGAGTCAAACAAAACAAAAATAGACAAAATATTTTACTGTATATTAATAATCTGTCTTGCAAGATCACTCCCAGCAGGGCCATGGCATTTGTTGCAATTCAGGCTTTTGTCATAACTCAAAAATGAGTTTTCATTTAAAATTCTGTCACACCAATAAACCAACCAAATGTACAGTGACATCACTAAATCACTCTTACTGCATTTCTTGTCTCTCAAGCCTCTACTTCCCCAGAGTACCTTAAATCATATGCTATAAATCCCAATAAGGTACAATCATGGACAAGTGTAAATCTCACGTGGGCCCTCAAAAGTCTATTTAGTCACATATTCTTTGAACTTTCAATAAATAAGAACATTAGGGACTAACGTTTCTGTGATATACATTAAAGACACTTTATGATCGTGTGTGTCACCAATATACCATCAGCCATGACACATCTGATTTATTTTTCAATTAAAAAAAAAAATAGAAACACTGTCAACTGACACGACCCTAGAGATTATAGGAGTTTAGCAAGGCACAGGCTCGTTTTTTATACTTTCTCACCTCTGTCAACAGGAACGATCCCACTTCCTTCTTTCTGAAAGGGATCATCCAACAAGGACCTTATCTACTATGAACCTGCCTACCTTCATAGGGTGGAGGTGTAATAGCCTTTTTTCTTCATTAGTTACGCTGCCCTGTGCTGACCTGCGTGAAAAGTAGCCAGAGCTTCCTCTTCCCGAGTGCAGGGCAGGGATGTGCCCAGGCACCGCACTCCGGGACACCAAGCCGAGCAGCCAGGGTCCCGCATTGCTCATCTGCGCCTATGCGGTGCCAAAGGCAGGCCCCGGAGCACAGACCGCAACCGCCTGCCACCCCCCAACCCCAAAGGAGGGGCAGCCACTCCAGAAAACCTGCGTGCCTGGGGAGGCGAGCAGGCCTCCTCCCGCCGAGCTGCCGGGAAGGCCGCCGTCGAGGTGCCCGAGCGGCGGGGGAGGCCGCGGAGACGTTGCTCACAGCCGGGCCGCCCACCCCCCTGCCGCGCCAGGGGTAAATGCAGCCACCTCCCCTCCCCGGGTCACCCTATGCTTCTAAACCAAGAACCGCCGCCACCCCCACCCGGGGTCCCCCGGGACGAGGCACACTCCGCCGTACGGCAGGAGGCTGGGGGGACACCCCTCTCCCCCAGCGGGCGTTCCCTGCGGCCCGCCCGGTAGGGGCCAACGCCCGCCCCGGGGCGAGCTACGGGATCGACCCCCATGACAGGCCCGAGCCCAGGGCTACGACCTGGCTCGGAGCCCCGGCTAGCCTGCCGGCCAGGCCAGGCCAGGCCTGAGCCCCGTCCCTACCCGGCCGCGGCCCCCATCGCCTCGCCCTTCGCCGCGCCGCCCGACCCCCTCCCTGCGCCGGGCCAGGCCGAGCCGGCTCCAGCCCAGCCCCCTCCTCGCCCTCGGGCCTCGCTTACCCCCAGAAGCCGCAGGGGCAGCGCGGTGGCAGGCTAGGCGCCTTGCTGCGCTCGCTGCCGGCGTCTCCCATGGCGGGGCC
>JANHGL010020435.1:0-12590 GCA_024611195.1 Ceyx melanurus | reverse complement strand
CATGCACTCTACCACGCCCCTCCCATACTGATGCATACCATGTGTTGACCTCAGTGCTGGGGGTGTGGGGGGGGGGGGGGGGGGGGGGTGGGGGGGGGTTTAAAGAGTTCCTTCCACTTCATAGCTTGAGGAGGGTGAAGGGTCTTTTGCCTTCATTAATCTAGCTCAGTTACCTGTGGCAGCAGCTTCAGTTGGAGCTGTCCATTGAGGCAGCTCTGTGATCAAGGCATCTGCCTCATTCATTCTGCTTTAACGTGCAATCAGAGGCTTCTGCTCCAAAGGAAGAGCCTTGCCAGTGATTATCCTCCTAGTGATTCACCTGGATACGGCCACAGGCAAGGCAGGGAGTCTGTGCTGTTCTGCTCTGAGGCTGGCAGCAGTCTGGATGTGGCTCTGTCTTCTCCCTGACACAATTCCCTTTCCTTTCTAGTGTGTTATGCACCTGGAAGACCGGCTGCAGGAGCTCTATTTCAAAAGCAAGATGCTGTCTGAGTATCTGAAGGGCCAGATGAGAGTCCACGTCAAGGAGCTGGGCGTGGTGCTTGGGTATGATCACAACCTGCCCCTCAGCAGTGCTGCCCGGGGTGCCCTGGTGCCAGACCCTCTGTCCTGGTGCCAAACCCCCTGCCTGGGCTTCTAAATGGATTCCCAAATGGGACTGGAACCATAGAGTGGCACAGCCACAACCACAGGCTTCTCCTTGGCTTGATGCTGAGGATCCCCCAGCCTTTCTCTCTCCCCTCTGGGCAGAAAGATGAGCTCAGGGCTCCAGAGCTTATCAGTCTCCCTCCTTAGCTGGTCAGTCAGCACTGAACAATGTGGGGCACCTGATTCCTCCAGGTTGAGCTTTCCCTACATGGCAGAAAACACCCTCTGTGTCATGCAAGGCACAGAATACCTCTCTGTGGGTGTGGGGCACGGGCAGAGAGGCTATTTTAGGGGTGTTTATAGCAAGGCTCTGAATATCTTCTTATGCAGAGGAGTCCTTGGGGAGCAGGAAGGCCCAGGGAGCACGTGTGGAGCAGCAGCAGCACTGTGCCAGGGCTTCCCTGGAGGCTGCAGAAGGTTTTTAGCCTGGTCCTCTCTGCTCCTGTGCTTTGCCCCCAACTTGCTGTGAGGGTAGGGAGGAATCTGCTGGTTTTCCTCCCTCCATCTGCTTTCATGCCACTTTGTCATGGGAGAAGCACAGGCAGGTGGGAGCTGAGGCAGTGTGGGCAGCGTGGAGCTGTTGCTCCCCAGTGTGGCTGGAGGGGACAACCCAGTGGCTGCAGTGTGTCCCCAGCTGGCTGTATGCCTGAGCAGAGCAGCTGGGTCACCCTCAGTTCATGCACAAATATGGGGGGTGGAACCCCTCTGCTGGGAGGCCAGGCTGGGAGAGCTGAGGGGGGGGTTCAGGCTGCAGAGGAGAAGCTCCAGGGAGACCTTCAGAGAGATGGGGACAGAGTTTAGAGCAGGTGCTGTTGGGACAGGACAAGGGGGGATGGTTTAAACTAAAAGAGGGAGATTTAGACTGGAGAGAAGGGGGAGAGTCTTGCTGCTGGGGGTGGTGAGAGTCTGGCCCAGGCTGCCCAGAGAGGTGGTGGCTGCCCCATCCCTGGCACCATCCCAGGGGAGGTTGGGGGTGCTGAGCACCCTGCTCTGGGTGCAAATGTCCTGCTCCCTGCAGGGGGGTTGGATGAGATGCCCTTGAGAGATCCCTTCCCACCCAAGCCAGTCTGTGTGCCATGACTGCCCTACCCCTGGAGCTGGGTGCACCCATGGGCCTTCCAGGCACCCAGCCTGAGCAGGCAGCGTGGTCACTGACTCAGGAGCTCAGCTGAGACTCAATCTGCCTCTTCTGCTTCCTTCCAGGATTGAATCCAGCGACCTCCCTTTGCTGGCAGCTGTAGCAAGCACCCACTCTCCATACGTTGCCCAGATCCTCCTTTGAAATGCCAGAGGCCACAGACATTGACTTTTTCTGCCCTGCTCTGGAACTTCAATGGAAGATGAGTTGTCCTGGTTCCTTTCTCTTTGAAGCAACTCAAACAGACTGCTCACTGAGCTGCAGCACCTCCATGTATGACTGCACCTTATGCAAACAGCTGGAGACTTCACCTCTCCCACTCAGTCGTGATGAAAAAGGATAAAGAAAGGAAGAAAAAAACAACAATAAAAACTCCTCAGCCCAAAAAAGCAGCCAGAGAAAAGCAAGGATCTTTGGAAAAGCTGAAGATCTGCCTTTTTGGATCAGCTTCTGCCTCAGTGGTTAACTCCTCATTGGAACAGGAGCAAGAGCTGCTTGGGAAGTGGGTGATGCCATCAGCAGTGAGAAAGCAGCAGCTGGCTCACCCTGGCTTCAGACTGGTGAGGATCTCCTTAAGATCTCAAGCTGCAAGGAGTTGTAACCCACTGCTACTTTTTCATCTCCTAGTCAGATTCTGGAGACTTCCCAGAGGAAGAACAAGGCTTGGGGGGGGGTGGGGGGGTGGTTTGTTGTGTAAAAAGCTTATTAATGCCACTCAGCTCCAGAATTTCCTGAGGATCTTTCCCCTGGTGAGAGGGAGTAGCTGGGGGAGGGAGGCACAGGGGGGGACAGGGAGGAAGATGCCAACAGACAAGCTAGTGATGGAGATTCTCTCAGCCAGGTGTTGTAACCAGTATTAAATGTTTATCATGTTTAATTCTTGCTTTATATTAAGTGATGCTTTTCTTCCACAAGGTAATCAACATGTTAAAGGAAAAAAAAAAAGTGATCTAAAGAGGCTGTTGGCTGAAATTCCCCCCCCAGGGGGTCCCCAGAGCAACGTGACTGTTACCTCTGACTTTGTGTTCTCTGTACAGCAGGCAGGCAGCTCTTGAAATCCTCAACTAGAAATAACTGTACCAAAGCACTGGGGAAAGGAAACCACCAAACCAACTCTGAACTAGACTATGACCCCTAACTGCTCAGGTAATTCCTTGATGGATTTTCTAAAACCCTTTGCAAAGGCAAATGAAGGTTGATCCCACCAGAGGATAGGGATGGCAATGGTCTTTTGTTGACAGGCACAGATCCCTTTTCTACTCACCAGCAGAAACTGGTGTTCCTTTTATTCCCAGCATTTCCCTCCGACTCCTGGCTGCCCAGACAACACCCGTGGCCCCAGGCTGCTGTAACTAATGCACACAGGCAGTGGGAGGTGGATTCTGTTGTCAAAGGCTCTACTACCTCAGTTGAACTGGACACTTCATTTGAAGGCTTTTCTCTGCTGCTTCTCCTGGCAGCCAGGTAATGTGGCTGGTGGTTTAGGTTCAGTTGGGCACAGGGAAGTCCCCTCAGCAGTAGAGGATCCGTGGTCACTCCAGCTCTATAAGTAACATCCTTCTGCAATCCTCTTTTCAATAGCCTAGCACGCCTGCTATTGTTGTGTGCAGAGTTATTTTAAGTAGGAATCTCTTTTTAACTGGTTGATAAACCCCAAAACAATAGGAGAGGTCCCTGCCCTGCTGCTGCCAGCAGAACTCTCCTCCCTTCCTGAGAAAGTGGGGCTTTCTCACTGGGAAATTCTCTAATTCACTCTGCTCCAGGGAGGCTCTTCATGCCAAACCCACCCCCCTTGGCACACAGGAGTGAGTCAGTGCTGTTAGGAACTCCCCAGCACTGGCTGCAGGGGTGAACTGCTTACAGCTCTCCCCTCTCCTCCCCACTCAGCTCTTAATGTGGCTTCTGCAACCAGTGCAGAAGGGCAGGGCTCAGTTCTGAAAGCACATTTTGAGCTGGGAAGATGGGGTTTTGCCTCTTGGCTACTTGGTGTAGCTGGTAGTTACTGGTAGTTACTGGGCAGGACACTGTGTGCAGAGCTGAGGTTGTTACCCTGCTGATGGAGGTGCTGGGGTGGGGTGGAACCCAAGGATGTGCCTCTGCCCTGGGCTCCAGGGAGGCTTCTGATGAGGGTCCTGAGAGCTGGGCAGCTCCACAGTGTCCTCCCAGCACCTCCTGGCAGAAAAGCAGGCAGCTCTCCCCCCCTGACCCCTGATCAGGCCAGTTGTGGCTATTGCTTTGAAATGGATCTGTCTGAGAAAAGCCCCTCAGCTTGAAATGAGCATTGACTTGAGAAGGAGAAAAGAAAAAAGGTGGTAGTTGGGTGGCTTCTATTCTCTGCTGGCTTCCTAATTAGTGGCATCCTAATGAGTTTCCCATCAGCTGCCCTGGCATGGTGCCCCCCACTCGAGCAGTCTGGTGGTCACAAGGCAGCCAAGACCCTCTGGTGATGAGAAGCTCTCCTGTAATTCACTTTTCTGGGTACCTGGGTGACGTGGTGCCTCTGCCCTGCTGGAGAACACCCAGAGGGACCCTTTGCAGGACTGTGGCTCTTACACAGCAGTGTTTGACCTGACTAGAAAACTAACCTTTGATTCCCTTCTCCACTATGACCAGTCTCCAGTAACAGGTCTTAATTTTCTGGCTGCCAACTAAACCTCTGAGGCACACAAACGAGCAAGACTTGGTTTTGTTGCCACTGGCAAACACTGGGCTGCTAAGAACAAACAACAGAATATCTCCAAGAAAGGATTTTTACACCTTGAGTATGTTTTCCCCTCTTAGTTCTAGGTGTTTTATGACAATTTTAGTTTGTTTTTTTGGGTTTTTTTTTTTTTGCTTTCTCTAAATTATTTAGATGGTGGTACTTGTACAATGCTGGGTAAAATGTACATACTTGTTATCTCTTCTGTTTTTTGTATATATTTCCCAAGATGTGCACTTGTATTATAATAACCATTCCCAATTTTAGGGGAAATTTGTGCAATAAATACAGTATGTCAATTTACTTCTGCTGCACTTCGTGTCTGGTTTTTACATGTGCAGGGTGGAGAAGCCACAACCACAGCTGGAGACTTCCCAACCTCTGGGTGCCCCTGCTCTGGCAGGGGGGTTGGACTCCAGCATCTCCAGAGGTCCCTTCCACCCTCCACCACTCTGCTGTGTCCTTCCCAGAGCTGCTGCAGCTGCTTCATCTTAGGGGTAGCTCCTGAGGGTTTGATGTTTCAGAGAGAATTTGTGTTTGCATTTGCTGCCCCCTCCCTTCTGTAAGACAGGAGCTGGTCCCGGCCCCTCTGCCAACACTTGATGTGGTGTGAGGAGAACAGAAAAGCAGAAACCTGGGGGTTTCAGGTGGGTCTGTTCCTGGGTCTACCTGCAGGGTGGTTGGTCACACTGCTGGAGGTCATTGCTCTCCTGCCAGTCACCCTGTTACAGTCCCTTTGTCTCTCCTGCTGCACTGGGATGAAGGTGAAGCCCTGGTGAGGTTTTATGGAGTTTAAATGCTGTGCTGGGCAGGAAAAGAGAAGAAATGATCATACAGCAGGAGACAGAACCTTGGATTCCCAAGTGGACATACTGTGGCTTCAGAGCATTCAGATGTTCTTGGGGGAATGACTCAAATGATGGAGATCTTTGCCTGGAGTAGCTGCACCCACTCTGGAGTAAGTTACCTCGTGCTTTACTCTCCTGGTACCCACCTTCCCAGTGCCCTCTCTGCACTCAGAGCCCGGGGATCAGCTGGGGCATGGGCAGGGTAAGTGGCCCTGGCCAGCTCCAGCAGGCAGTGCAAGGGAGCTCTCCAGGATTTCCAGCTGCTCCTGCCAAGTCCTGTCCTGCCACAAGATGCTGTCACCCAGGATTCTGTTTCAGCTCTGGGAGGAATGGAACTTGGAGAGCAGACTCAGGGTGGGGTGGAGTCCCTGTGACCCCTGGAGGGGTTTCCAGTGTGTGGATGTGAGGGCCAGGGGGCAGTGCTGGGTTGGACTCGATGATCTGAAAGGTCTTTTCCAAGCAGAACTCTTTTGCTCCTGCAGCCTTTGCTGGTGCTGCAGAGGCACCCAGGAGTCTCGGTGAGGGGACACTGGTGCCATGTGCTCGGGCACTGCTGCTTTCCCTGGGCTGCCCGACCTCCTGCAGCATTCCCAGGGCCGAGGGCACCTAACAGAGGATTTTGTGATACCAGAGTAGATGGTCATGAGGCATCCTCCTGACGGGGTGCCCGAGGTGAGCTGGGATCATGTGTCTGTGTGGGTGATGCCCTGAGTGGCCCGTTCAGCACCCAGAAAATGCTGCTGCTGGTGCCCAGAATTGGTTTCCTTTTTAAGTCTCTATCTTGACTGGCACCCAGCACTCGCCAGGTGATATGTGTCATGTCTTGTCTCTCCTTTTCAGCAATTCCCTCCATTTTCCTGAGACAAAGGGGACAGTTAATCCCCTTTCACAGTGTTGTTCACCCCTGGTGGCATTATGCAGAAGAGGAGCTGATTCTGTCCTGCATGGCTTTGTGCAGGGGAACCCCAGGATGGTTCCTGTGCCCACAGGGCGAGGCACCACAAACGTGCAGAGCTCAGCAGGGGAACTGCTGCTGCTCTCACCTCCTGCTGCAAATGTGACTTCAGCTTCTGCTGGGTCCTGCACTTGGGTCACAACAACCCTGGGAGTGCTCTGGGCTGGGGGAGGAGAGGCTGGAGAGCTGCTGGGCAGAAAAGGGGGTGCTGGTGACACCCGGCTGCTTGTGAGCCAGGGTGTGCCCACAAGAAGGCCAGGGGCATCCTGGCTTGGATCGAAGCCACCAACATGTTGGGTGGCCTCTGGAAGTGCAAAGCTTGGTGTGAGCTGTCACCTGCTTGGCTGCTGCACGGCTCCTCTGCTCGATTGCAGCTTCTCCCCCTGGGAAGTGCAGTAGCAGGGGGAGTTCCTCCCATGTCTCTGTTTATTTTCCTTATCAAAAATATTTGTACAGTGGCTGCAGTCGATTTCTGAACCTCTGCCTGTTCCAGCTGTTGGTTCCCAGCTGGAGCTGAACACATCTGCTCCCAGGGTGGGGAGGTGACAGGGGCTCCTTCCACCAGCCCTGAGGTTGCTGCTCAGCCAGCAGCTTCCTCTGCCCAGTGCCTGTTGCTCAAAGCCCCCATGGGTTTGAGCAATGCCCGGTGTGCCCAGTCTGTGGGCAGGGCAGCCTGTGCCCGTTGGCACCCGTGGGAGCCCCACAGTCTGGCTGCCCTCATCCTCAGCTCCTTCTTGAGTAGGACAGGCTGAAGTCACAGCTCTGGGACACATCTGTGGTGCTCGTGGCATCACTGGGGTCTGGTGTGAGAGCTGAAGGTGGAGTTTGTCCCAGGCTGTTAATGGAAAACAAATGGCATAGAAAATGAAAGTGGTGTTCGTGATGGGAGAGAGGGGAGTGGGGCTGAGGTGGATGGGGAGGGAGTTTCCATGAGAAATGAGCCTCTTGCTTCCTAAAGGCAAATTGGTTTGGTTTTCTCAGCTGCTAGAATCCATTTCTAGAACGTTTCCACTGATGTCACCAAAGGAGAAGTGGTTTGTGAGCAGCCCAGAGCCAGCCAGGGAGCAGGAGGGAGCCAAACCCCAGTCCCTGGCAGGGTGATCACCCAGGCAGACCCTGGGCTGCTGGTGGGACCTGTCCTGAGCCAACAGCTCTGCTTAGAGGCTCTGGGGTGGGGGCAGCAGGGGATGTTTATATCACTGCCTCTGGGGAGAGGGGACAGGAGGAGATGTTTATATCACTGCCTCTGGGGAGGGGGGACAGCAGGAGATGTTTATATCACTGCCTCTGGGGAGAGGGGACAGCTGGGCTTGTGCTCTTGCTTTGCCTGCCAGGGATGCTTTTCACTTCGGAGAACTCTGAGGTGTTGGAAAAGCCAACGTTCAGCAATTCTGTAATTACTTCAAAATCACTAAAATGGCTAATTATGTTTTTCAATGGCTCCTTGAGCACCCTGAGTGAAGAAATCAGCTCCCAAATTGTCAAGGAGCAGAGTTATTAATAGCAGCTGTAACTAGAAATCTTGTCTAATTCTGCTGCTGCTGAAGGAACCTGCTCCTGTTTCCACCTATCAACAATGTGACTGATCAGATTTGCAGGAGACATTCCCAGTGCACAAGATAATTACAGCTGAGCTGCAATAATAATTAATGAGCAGGCCCTTTCTTCTCCAGCCCTGTTTGCCTTACACAGCTCCAGCAGCTTCAAGTCTTTGAAGCCCTGTCGTTGGGAGGCTGGTCTGGCTCTAAAAAACCAACAGCCTGGGGGCAAATTGATTTTTCAAAACTCAGCTTCAATCTGTGAACCATGCCTTAAATTAGAGGTTAGGGAAAAGTGGAAACAGAGACTGTCTTGTCAGAACCAGAGGCTCCAGCTGATGTCCTAGGAAACCTGAGGGCCCTGTCCCGGGCTGCTGAGAAGCCCCAGAAGCAGTTTGAAAAGTTCAGATGTTGAGATACCTGCTGGTACCACCCCAGCTTTTAGTGCTGGTGCAGAGCTGAGAGTGTTCCTAGGGGAGCAGGGCACCTCAATCCAGTCTCACATCCAGAGAGCCCCCCTCAGCCTTCCAGAAAAATCAGTTTTCCAGTTGAAGTTGCACTTCATAGGCAGCTCTTAAAAGTGGAATTTCCCTGCCAAGGTTGTTCAGGGGGTTTCTGGAGGTTTCTGGAGGTCACTGTGCTTCCTACACACCAGGCAGGTCTCTGGGGATTTCACCCTCTTCCCCTTTCTGGTGGAAATTGCAAATGCATTTCCAGACACAGCTCTGCTGGTGCCTCCATCACCTCAGCAGCATTTCAGGCTGGGGAACTCCTGCCTCTCAACCCTCCCCTGGGTAGAAGGAAATGGCTGCACATCTAAAGAAGCAGCCTCTCCACGCTTGTCCCACCTGACAGACCCACCCTTGATTTTTATCTTCACAGGATGCTAGTAAGAAACCAAATAAAAGCAGCTGGTTATGCTCTGAGCAGGAGAGATGGCTGCCAGGTGGGGTAGGTGTTGGCAGGTGAGTGGCATTTTGTACTGAGGTGGCATCTGGTTTTCCGGGGTGGTGCAGGGAGCTGGGCACTGGCTTGCATCACCCTGTGATTCATGGGCTCAGCTGACTGACCTTCAGCTCCCTGCTGCTCTGCTTCTGTTTCCTTTGCTCCCTCCAAGTCACAGTGAAGGAAATTCTTCCTCTGCTTCCTACACAATGCTTCCTTTCATTCAAGGAGGGCTGAATAACCCAACCAGTACAGCCTGCCCTGAAGAGCAGAGGCAGGAGTAACTCCAGTAACTCCCCTCTCCCCTCAGCTTCAGCCTCCAGCATCACCACACACCCTCCAGGAGCTGCTGTCTTGGTCACTGCCTCCCCTCCTGGGGGAAAGCCCTGCTAGGGAGACCCTGCAGCTGAGGAAGGACAGCCAGGGGTCATGGATGTCTTGGCTTTTTGATGCATGAGGGTAAAATAGAGTCTGGGGACTTAGAAGGAGCATTTCATCTGTGCACTGCAGGAGAGCTTCTGGGCTTTGGGTCCAGTTCTAGGCTCCCCAGGAAAGGCCCTGGGGGAGTTCAGCTGGAGAGGAGCAGCCTGAGAGGGGAGCTGAGCAATGCTGAGCAAGAGATAAAGGGCCCCAGGGGCAAGAGGGTGGTGCCAGGGACAGGACAAGGGGCACTGGGCACCAACTGGCACCCAGGAGGAGAAAGTTCTTTGTTGTGAGGGTGTCAGAGCCTGTCCCAGGCTGCCCAGAGAGGTTGTGGAGTCTCCTCTGGAGAGATCCCAACCCTCCTGGACACTGCACTGCTGGGCCCTGCTCTGGGTGCCCCTGCTGGATGGAGCAGGGGTTTGGCACCAGAGCATCCCCAGAGGGCCCTTCCCACCCCCAGCACACTGGGATTCTATGAAGAGGCCACCACAGGCTCTGGGCCACTGCTGTGGCTCAATATCCCCCCTGCTACCCCATCTCCTGTCATACAGAAAGGATTCCCGTGGGACATTTCCAAGACCAGGAACTCTGGAAGGAGGGGAGGAAGGGAGAAAAACCACAGCAAGTGGAAGAAGAGTCATCTGCAGCTCTTTCTAAAGTTAAAAATAGCCAGGATTTGGTCTGCAGGAGACAGTTTGTTCTGTTATGCTGCTGACATCATGTGAGCAGGCCCTATGCTTCTGCTTCTGAACACTGACAGCAACGTGCTGAAAATGGGAACTTTCTGGAGAGGGAGCCTGACAGGGCTGGGGTGGTTTCAGCCAGGGCTGGGGTGATTTCAGCCTTGACTGGGGTGATTTCAGCCAGGGCTGGGGTAGTTTCAGCCTTGACTGGGGTAGTTTCAGCCTTGACTAGGGGAGTTTCAGCCTTGACTGGGGTGGTTTCAGCCTTGACTGGGGTGGTTTCAGCCTTGACTGGGGTGATTTCAGCCAGAACTGGGGTGATTTCAGCCTTGACTGGGGTGGTTTCAGCTGCCTGATTTCATCTTGGCCATATGGCTGTGCCTGGGTGGGGGAAGCAAACAATTCATTAGCTCTGCAGGGTCATTAAAAGGCAGAGAAGAGATCAGAAGGAATACTAAAGACGTCTGTCACCCTGCAAAGAGAGAGGATAAAAGCAGTGCCTGTGCCACCCCCGAGTGCTTCAGAGCTGGGGGACCCCATTTCCCAGCCTGGAGGAGGGGAGTGTCAGCAGGAGCTGTTTAATTCCTTCTTGATCAGAAAAATCAGAGTGACAGCATCAAAAATGTGACTCAAACCAGCAGAGGACACAGGGAATTTTAGCCTACATAGCTTTGCAGTGAGTTCACCCAGCACTCCTGAGCCTGAGCTGGGTCTTCTGAACCAATTCACAACCCAATGCTGGTTTACACAGGCAGATGGACACTCACCTTCCTGCATCAGCCCAACATGATGGTAAGAACTGGGAGTTTTCCCCAGCCCTGGGCTCAATTCAAGCACTGCACAGTCCCTGTGGGGTTTCAGAAGGCAGGAGCACGTGTTTGGTGGCATGAAGCAGAGAAGTAGCACAGCAGGCAGTTATTCAAGATCCCTTCATCTAGCTGGTTAAGAAGTCTAGACTCTTGGCCTGGTACTTGGCAGCAGAGAGGTTGTTTATTATTTTTCCACATGCTCTGAGAATGACTCCATTTACTTAAAAGAGAAAAAAAAACAGGGGGGGGAGTGCTCAAATCCTATTTACTCGACCCTTTATCATGTTGAAGCTGGCTCCCCTCCCTAGGCAGGCCCTGCTCTGGTCCTAGCTCAGCCAAAGGGTTGTCCACTTGGAAATGTCAGGGATGCAGGGAGTGGGAATGGTGAGTTATGCAAGTGTTTGGCTTTTTGCCTCTGAAAACAGCTACTTGGTAGGAAAATACAAATGCTGTTGCCTGTGCTCTCTGGGTTATCAGAGGTCGTGGGTGCAAAATCCCCACTGCTTGTGAAGTCTTCTTGCAGTTTATGGTCACACAGCTTTGAGGGGACCCCAGAAATGAATGAGATGTGGAAAGTTTGGAATGAATGATGTAAAATAACCCAGGCAAGAGTAATCTTTCTATTTTTTTTTTTTCTTTTGTTTCGGTGGTTTGGTTTGTTTGGGTTGGTTTGGGGTTTTTTTGTGTGTGTTTTGTTTGTTTGTTTGTTTGAAGTTTTCATCTCTATTTGTGCCCAGCCCGTTCTTTCACACCCTCCCCCTCCCCTTTCTAATGGTTTTTGGCACGAGGTTTCTGCCACGGTTAAGCAAATCTTCCAGCTGAAGCTCTAACCTGATTATAACAACAAAGAAAATGCAAATGGGGCAGTCACCAGACTCCAGATTGCCTCCTGTCAGGGCAGGTTTCCCCCTCAACACCCCCCCAGCCACCCCCATCTCTCACTTTTTTTTTTCAGGCTCGGGCTTGGACATCTGCACACTGTTGCTGGATACCTCCAATATCTAGACGGGTCCATATGTTCTTTTAGCTTCTGCCAGCAAAGTGCTGGGGCTGGAATCAAGGATCTGTAGGTTGTGTGTAGTAAAAATAAAGCAGCAGAAGACAGACAAACCGTTTGAGAGAAAAGCCTGTTTCAGACAGAGCTGTTCCACGGAGCAGAGTGTGTCTGTTTGGGGCAAGAAGTGCTGGCTTTGGGCAAAGCTGTTGTTGTCTGAGGTGGTATTTTGTCACCATTTTGCTTGGTTTGTGACAGTTCCCAGCAGGGTTTAGCAGCCACTCCGGGGGATGTTGTGGGTGTGTGGGGTAGGCAGGATGCTCTGGTGCCTCGGCAGGAATCCTCCCTCCCACCCCTGATCCTACCCACCCACACTCCGTGGAGCTCAGAGCCTGCAGGTGGGTGGGCAACCAGCTGCTCCCCACTGCAGAGCCCCTCAGCAGCCAGCAAGGGAGAGGAATATCCTTCTGGAGAGGTGTCTTTTCAGAGCTGGAGGTGGGAAGGCAATGAGGTAAATGAGAACACACACCCAAGTGGCACAGGAGGGCTGGAGCTGGTTGAGTGCAAAGAGCTCCCTCTGTCCTGGCTGCAGCTTTGAGTCCCTGTCAATGCTCCTCTTTGTTTTCAGAGCAAAGAACCCAGCTCACAGTTTGCTTTAGCAGGTTGCTCCTAGCTTGGGAAGCAGGGCTCCAGGAGTGTGTGACTGGCTGGGAGTTACCTGACAGGACAGCCAGGGAGTGATGTTCCAAACCCCAGCATGAGGGGCTGGAGTGAGTGCACAGGAGGCAATGGAGCTGCAGAATAAATCTTATTAAGTAGCTGAGAGTGTTGAGTGTGAGGAGGAGGAGGCTGAGGGGAGCCCTCATCACTCTCCAGCCCCTGCCAGGCCAGTGCAGAGAGGCTGGTGC
>JANHGL010020433.1:59855-83780 GCA_024611195.1 Ceyx melanurus | reverse complement strand
TATATATATGTCCATGGTTGTTTTTTTTTCTGAATCTCCATCTCCTACCTAAACATTACCAGTTCCAAATGCCAGCAGTTACAAGGCCCGTATAAGATCAAAAAGTAGAACAGCAGCAGAACTTTAAAATGGTACAAATGGACATGTATCTTTCCACCTTGTGCTACCTTCTGTACCAATGTAGGAGAAAGAACTGGAATAGCGTGGGAAGGAAGAATACTAACACTGAGAAATAGCAGGCAGTCACCATGTTATTCTTTTGTACAGATCAAAAACTATTTAGAAGAGAGACCTGTGCCCGCTTTGAGCATCAGAACTCTGAGTGCCTCTCAGTAGTGTTGATGCTCAGATCAGAAGCCTATTTCTAAATCTAATGTCCCCATTGCAATTATGTACTGTGCTTTGGCTTGTAGCATGGGACAGTCCTGGATCAAGTGAATTGTCTTTGTCTCACACTAAACTAAATTGGAAGAAAGGCTCCAGGAGAGCATCTAACGCCCTCCAGCCACAACTACACTTTCAGTGCATATGACAAGGCAACTCTGAGTCTGTGTGGTCTACTATGCTTACTAAAATAAGGCACAGTCATGGGAGCACTGACACCAGTGAAATACATGTCTATAAAAAATGCTGTGATACATTGATGCAGTTTTAAATTCTCCTAGCCATAAACATTTCTACTGACAGAATACGTTGGACTAAATGAGGTCCAACTACCAATGATAGCTGAGAATAAAGAGCAAAGGGCTTACCTTAATAGGGCTCCCATCTGGAGTGAGAACCTCTTCTGAAAGCTCCATCATCTTCAGTGCCATCAGGGCAATGGCTTTAGCATGACTAAGGCTTTTCTTATGGAGCCCTGCTGCAACACAGTATGCATCGCCTATTGTTTCCACCTGCAGCAAGTAGAAAAATCAAATGTTAGAGCATGATAAGAAGAAAACCTTACCATTAGTTACCTGAAATAAAGTAGCATTGCTTAAAACATGTAAGCAAAACATCTACAAAATAAGCAATCAGACAGCAGAAAGTAATTACCTGAGTTTACAAACAGATGCAGTCAAAATCTGACATGCAATTGTATAGTGGTTCATTGCAATTACAACCAGGAAAGATCATTACATCCAGAACAGTGTATGCCATCAGCAGAGAGATGACAACATTCTCCAGAGCATTAATACAGAAAATTCTATTTTTTCAGAAAGAAAATATACCCTTAACTCCATGTCCTTTGTAGAACTTTCACCTTCCTCTGAAGCGTTCATGTTATTATTGTTCCCATCTCCAAACTACTCACAGGGCTGCATAGGTATTTATTATCTCACTTCTAAGGGTTGTAATAGTTTGTACCCATTTACCCTAAAATAATCTATGCCACTGACTCTATGGACTCTTCAACACTCTTTTGTGAAATAAATACATAAATTGGAAATAAAATTTGGATTGGCTTCACTGTAGACATGAAAATAGTTAAAGTATTGCCTTTAACTCAAACTGTAATCAATAAATGAAAACCCTTAATTCAGGTTGCACTAGTGATTTTAGTTTGTGTTGGCTGTACTGATGAGATAAAAATAATTTTAATTAACGGAGACCTTGTCAAACCAAATCTATTCAAGGGTCATTCTTCATTCAGCACCTTCCTGATATATAAATATGCATATACAGAAATTAAATAATTTGAAATTTTTTTTTTCTTATCACAAGGCATGGGGAACAAAAAATTACAGTGCAATTCAGGATGAGGTTCTACAGGACACTGCTGGATACCTTGAGGTGATCAAGGGAATATAGGATTACTATGGAAAGTAAATACAGAAGTATTGCATAACCATCCTCTCTTCAAAAGCAAAATCTTTTAGTGTTCCATATATGAGGAATAATATACCATTTGAAGTTTATTTAGTTTGTTCCTGTAATATATATAGATTATATATAAAACTGTATCACACATATGGACGTTAGATATAGTAACTAAACATAAATATTCTTCCAGTCTTTCCATGTCTTGATTTCTTATCCTCCTTTTATAGAGTAACAGATATTTCTTCAAATTCATCCAAGTATCCACATGCATCAAATCCTGCTTGTGCTCACATGTTCCTGTTATTTTAATCACCAGAAATATTTATTTCTGTTTAAGTATGTGCTCTAATCATTGTAATTCTAAGTTGGCAGGAAAACCTGGAATATTAAACAGTTTCTCTACACTCCACACCCTGTTTACAGCCACAGTATATAAAGTGTATATGCTATATTTAGCTTATTACTAAACTGTTTCTTATCACTTACGACTATTCTGCCAATAGCCTGAAAATCTCCTACTGCTGGGACATATTCTATAAAATTTAATAATTTTGAAATAATAACAAACAGCAGTTTCAATTATATACATTTCTTCTTAAAGAGCTTGAGAGTGAAAAAAAAAAAAGAAATGGGAATCAGGGCAAGGGGTAATGTCTTTAGCTAATCAGAGTGTAATGCTCTTTGCCTTCTTCACCTCTCTCATTGAGAAAACTCACTTTTCTCTTTCAGATATGTTCTTTTTTTCCTTTCACAGAAGAGAATTATTCTCCATCTTAAAATACCTGCCTATCCTTTCACCTATTGTCTATTTGTGTTTCCCTTCTCCCACACGAACACAGGCATCCTGTTCTAGATGCGTGCAATGTGTGCTCATTAAAGACATTTCAAAATACAATATGATAAAAAAAATTAAATGTAGATTTTTTCTGAGTAAATATATCTGCCTTTTTGGACAAATTCTCTGCTTCTTTTTCTTATAGTAACATTATTGGAACTCTCATCAAGCCCATAGCTGATACCAAACTCTGGGGATGAGTCAGTTTGCTCTAGGGCAAGGCTGTTACCCTGAGGGACACGGACAAGCATGGATAAATTGACAGTCAGTAAACAAAAAAAAATCCAAAAGGACATGTACAAAGCCCTATCTCTGGGGAGGAATTTCCCTGGAACTGATACTTCCTGATGAACAGATCTACAGGAAAGACCTTGGGCATCCTGGTGGGCAGGAAGTGGTACATGGGTCAGTGGTGTGTCCTGGGAGCAAAGATGGCCAGTGACATCCTGGGCTGTATGAAGAGAGACTAGGGAAGTGGTTATCACCCCCTACTCAACACTTGTTAGACTACTCCTAGATACTGCATCTAGTTTTGGGATGTCAGTACAGCGCAGAGGTTGATATACTGGATCCAGGTCAGTGGGAAGCCAACAAAGTGGTGGTAGCTAAAGCTCCTGCCATGTGAGTTGCAGCTGGGGAAGCAGATGTTGGTCAGCCTGGACAGGGATGGCTTTGGGGGAACCTAAGAGCAGTCCTCAGTGTATGTGAGAGGTTCTCAAGGAGACAGGTGGGCTCTTGGCATGGTGGGAGGCCAAGAAACAACAATGACATCAGCATCCTTATGGATTAGGAAAGAGTGAAGCTTGTGAAACAATTGACCATAAGATCTTACTCAGATAAAAAATAATTTTGCAACTTTTTTAAAGAACAAACAGGTCTGTAGACAGGGAGGATTTTAATAGATGCTTCAGCAAATACAGTGATAAAGAACATAACCCTTGTATTCTAGAGCATAAATGTCAAAATGCAGGTTCAAAGCTAATACTGCCATTGGCATCTGGCATTTATTAAGTAGCTCATGGGGCTTCTTGTACTTCTTCAAGTACCCACATTCAATCCTGTCAAACAAGGACCATTTTAATGAACTAGTTATGGGAGTTTCTACTATCATCCAAGCTTTATGGTACACCCTGTCCCCTAATATATCTATTAGCTATATTAATAATTATCTGAAATACTGGCTGTTCAAATGTTTTCTGTTTCCCATGACATTTAGATAATTTAGGTTATACTGCAGCCACTGATTTTGCATTTTAATACTGCAGTTTTTAATTCCAAGAAGAAAAATCTGCTACACAAATTACACTAGAAGAAAAAGAAGCTGAAAGTCCACATTATGTGAACTTTTCATGATGTAATACTTAAATTGCCCAAGGAAATGGCAAGGGTTTTTGTTTGGTTTTTTTAATTTATTATTATTTCCTGCTTTGGCAATAGAATCACAGAATGTTAGGGGTTGGAAGGGACCTAGCAGATCATCTAGTCCGACCACCCTGCCAAAGCAGGATTGCCTAGACCAAGTCACAAAGAATCTTCCCTGACCGGGAATCAACCCCAGGCCATGGCAGTGAGAGCACTGAACCCTAACCACTAGACCACCATATATATATAATATATAAGTTCAAGTGATTCTCATGGTTACACTAAAAACAAAATAAAAAAAAAACTTCTATGGTATTCATTTTGTTTTGAACACCTGGAAATAGCTTCTTAAGGAGCAAAATTAAGGTATGTCTCTGGTTGTTTCTTAGAGTAAGTTCCACAGTACTCCTCAGCTTGGATTTACCAGAGCACATCTTAGCTTCCTGAATACCTAAGTTGCATTTCTATAGGAGCATATAAATATATAAGGAGGAGGTTTAAGTCTCATCCTGCATGAAGCCAGGATTCAGATTGGGACTGATAGTGGAAGCTGGGAAATATTCTCAGGTACTGCATTAAAGAAAAATGCCTTCCTAAAATTTTCATTATCCTGTTTATCCATATTTCATTCCATCTACAAGACTAAATAGCACCTCAACACTATATATTTATTTTATGAAAGATGAAACATCTTCCCTGTAAAGGACTACAACAAAAATCAGCTTTAAAATTAAATTCTTGCAAGTATAAATCCATAAGAAATCTTTGAAATTACTAGTACCTCCCAATGGGCTCTTTCATCTGTTTTCTGTCCTAAGTTGTACAGCAGAAAAATGAGGAAAAGGCCATTGTAGATGGCAAAGCGATGCTTCAGACTTATCAATTAGATTTAATCCTGTCACTTTGTATCTTCTAGTTCATTAGCACAAAGGATATGTTTTTAACTGGTATGGGATAAAGACTGGTGAAAAGGGAGATTATTTGAGGTTTATTTTAAATCAGCAATCTCAGTGCTTATCACAGGAAGCAATTTATTTGATATCTATATTCTAACTCAAGATGTCATTGACATATGCCATATTTCTTTCTACTCAAATCATCCTCCAATATCTCTGCAAATCACTAATAATCTTACTAAACTGTCATATTTGGGATGGGATTCACACTGCCCCAAATCAGTCACAAAAATTAAAACTCTAATTTAAGCTACTCATCTAATACTCTTTCTACAGTCTCAGATGAGAAAAATGAACTTCCAGGGAATGACAAATTCCATCCTAAATTCTGTAAATCTCTTTTTTTAATCGATTTACTCCTATTACTACTGCAGGGCTCAAATGCCTATATAATCACCTAATTGGCTGCTTCCATGTCCAGACTGTGATTTGATATGCAAGACCCCTCCCGTGATGTTATAAGCATGCTTTTTCTGAGAAAACCAGGTTTATGTGGACCACGATGCCACAGACTGGAAGGTTTAGTTTGTGAAGCTCTCAGATGAGCTATTATCTTCCCATGCATGACTCACCCCTTGCTTTTGAAAGTGCACTACAAAGTGCATGTTCCTGCTCCCATAAAGTCTCCCCAAACAGGAAAAAGAATGCACGAGTGTGCTGAGTGCTAGTGCTAAGATACTGTTTGTCAGCACAACATCAAGATCTTATTTAGCTCAAAAAATCCTGTATCTTGGCACACGTCTTTGGGCATCGAAATCAGGGATGTTATTAATCATTAATTAGAGGGACGGTGAAGTATTTTGGGCAGCTTATGGTAGAAAGACTTGAACAAACCACTTAATCTAAAACACAGATTCTAATGAAAGAAATGTCAAAGATGCTGGAGACAAGTTAGATAAATATTACACTGAGAGGTGGTGCATATTTGAGCTCTATCTGGAGGTGTTGTAAATGCAGTTCAGAAAAGGCTTCTCTGAGCATGGCCTAACTATACTTGATCTTGAGGTAGCTTCTAGATCTGCATTTCTGTCTATATATATAAAAGAGTGACAATGTCCTTTTTCATATTAATCAAAACCCACTTGTTTGTGTTTTGGTTTTTTTTTTTTATGTTGTGTGAATACAAATTAAAGCCTAGTTTGAAGCATTCTATAAGTTTTTCCACTGTGAAGATTTGGCAAAAAAATCTTCACACAAATTCAACACAGTTGAATTGTGAAACATTGCAAAGCTTAACAACATCTGTCAGCTTAAAATACTCGGGTCTATTTTTGGGGAGATTTTCTTGTTTTGGTTTTGGTTTTTTTATGAAATTAATTGTACATGTTGGATAAAGAAATATTTATACATACCTGTATAAATGTCTGTAATGCTATAAAAAAACTTTTTTCAGAAACTTTTCAAGATAGGATTTTAGAATAAGACTGTGTTCAAATGAGACCAAGAATCTCCTTGAGTTTCTACCTTAGTGTTCGGTTCTCTTAGCTTCTGTCACTCAGCTTTTCAAATTTAACTCTTAAGCAGTGAAAACTTGTGCATAAGTTGCAAGGTAACTCTGCAATGCTTTTATGACACTGCATTTTACTTTTGGAAATAGTTCAGCACAAGGAGAACGTCTCCCATGTGAGCAGGAATGTATTCCAAATGTCCACCTATGAAGTTCAGAAATCTCTTCATCTGGTAAAGTTCCTTTTTAAAAGAAATGCCTTACTATAAAACTGAGCTCCTTTCCCAAGAGCCTAATTATGAAGCAATTGCTCTTACCAGACCTGAGGGCATTTTAGTTTTAGTGAGTTTAATGATGATACATGCTGGCAAGTTCAGGAGCATTTTTCAGGAAAAGCTGTCTGTATTTGAACTCTTTCTGTAGTACCTACTTAGCTGTTCTAAACATAAATATTTCAGTACACATTATATGGAGGAACTCCTTCTACAGTTTTAATTCAGAGTGCTGTTTTCTTTATGAAAGGACAAGAAACAAACAATACTTGCTATGTAGAATTATAACCTATCATTTTAAAAGTTATTGTTTTCTTTTTGCACTGGTTCAAAGACATGTTAGAAGACTAACATCTTACAAGATGTCAACATCAGGTTTGCACATACCAGTCATGGAACAAAAAGATCATAGTGCATAAATGATTTATTTCTTCTGTAAGCAAGTATGTTTTACAAAACAAAGTATCAGGGAGACCTGTATGCTACAACAGGATATGCTCTTTGCCATGGTTCCTTGTCTAGCTGGTATGTCTGGTCTTGCTCTTACACATGGAGCAGAGAGCCCCAAGGAGAATAAGCTTCTCAGTCCTGTCCAAATAAAAGTCTGGATGTGTCCTAGGTTCACACACAAATTGAAGAGTCAGGAAGTACTCCCAGAACCTGCAAATTGGACATAGGCTCTAAGGCTCCCAAGCAGCTTAAGAGAAATGGAGCAGGATACTTAAATGCATACTTTTCAGGTAAGAGAAAAGTGGAAGAAGAGAGACAAAATTAAAAAAATAAAATATATGCAAGTATGGCATTTACAAATAAGATACTATATACAGCAGCAGAAGTCCTAAACTCTTTAAAGGATTCTTGGGTGATGAACTGTCTAAATCAGAGGAACATGGATAGATGTTTTAGTGCTTTCTGCAGGTCTGTATGGTTATAAAATAAAGAATAACTATTCTGGAGCCCACATGTCTGTTTGCTTCATTTACGCAACTCCCTAAGACAAAAAGTATAAATCTTCCACAAGGCTGCAGAAAAATCTATGCTGAAAGTAATGGGAAGACTTAAAATATCATCTTAATAAAAGTATGTTATGGTATTTTATGCATATCATAGACTCATATTAGAATATCAGTATCATTTTCATATTTTTGTTGCATTTCATAATAATCTTCATTGTACAGATGCCCAAGCTGAAGCAAAAAGAATCTGAAACCTTCTCAAAATGGTCATGTAGTTGCACTAGACTTAAAAGCTTAAAACTGCAGAAGTGATAGAAGACAAAACTAGTGGCCATAGATTTTGTATGAAAACTTGAGAGGCTACTCTTTTTAACTTATATAACATAAAGGCTGGAAAACTTCAGAACAGTTTGAAGCTCATTACTCCTCTCACAGCACTATTTTTCAGTCATTACAGCACTGACAGTAAGCTTAAGAGCATAGGTACAAATACCATTTCTCAACGAGGTAGAGTCATGGTAGTGAGACAGTGCTGGTCTTTTCTGTAAAATTAATACTGATTTCCGGAAGTTAAACTGCCAGTATAAAAATGTAAAGTTATATTTTTAGAAAATGTGAGTTTAAAATTATGTTCCTAAAAGCATTCCATCACAACCTCAATATAAACATTTTTTAGAACTGGTGAGCATAATTTTGGATGATTGTAGAGCAGTCTGGACTTCCCACACTTTTTTTGTCTCAGATCCTTATAAAGAGCAAAAATTAAGACAGTAGCCAGAGAATCAGGAAATGAGAAATCCAAAATCAGAAAATTAAGATCTAACACAGGAATTGTATCATTCAGAAAAAGAACATTATCATTCAGTGTCAATAAGTCAAATAGTATTGCCAGAAATAATGCCAAAGAGAACCCAGGGAAGCTAGTAAAGTACTTTGTGGCACCACCCAGTGTGTCAGTTTAACCAAGTAATTAAACCAAAATGAAAGAAGAAATTTCCATAACAAAGTTGTGAATTCTAATTATATAATTAACCAGAAAAATTGTATTGTTGTATTCAATAAACTTTCATTTAAATTTTTGATAACAAAGATATAAAACAAAAAAATTTTGGCAGATGACAATATGTAATTGCTAAAAAAATTAGGACTCTGCTTAAGACGTGGAAAGTGGGACTCAGCAAAGCAAGTAAAGTTTAGTGTTAGAGTAAAATGTGCAAATACCTTCAAAGTCAAATGCTGCACTGTCCAGAGAAAGGACAAAGAAACTAACAACTACAGGAGCAGATCTAATTCTGCTCTATTTGGCTTGGCATTACCAGCCAGCATGTGCAGGCATGGCCAATAAAACAGCCACAGTAAGTACAGCCTTTACCCCAGGCAGTAGTTAAAGAGCAAGGGAGATTTACTGGAGAGAGTCCAGCACAGGGCTACCAAGATGATGGAGTGGAGCATCTCCCTTATGAGGAGAGGCTGGGAGAGCTGGGGCTCTTTAGCCTGGAGAAGAGGAGACTGAAGGGGGACCTCATTAATGTCTATAAATATGTTAAAGGTGAGTGTAGGAAGGACGGATCCAGACTCTTCTCAGTGTCATCCAATGACAGGACAAGAGGCAATGGGTGCAAGTTGGAGCACAAGAGTGTAGGAACATCTGCCTCGAACACAGCACAGTTGTTGTGTCTGAGTCTGGGGTGCATGAGCTGTGGAAAGTTACTGTGTGGTTTGGGCTAAAACAGGTAAACTTTGTGTGAAAAACAACTTAGCTAGGAGTCATAAGGATGACGCCTTCAGGGGCATAACTATGTAAAAGGCGCGTTTTAGGCAAACCAATGAAGATAAAGATGAGTACGCGTGAACAGGAGTTAACAGCCAATCAACTTAATTATAAAGGCACGTGATCACGTGCCTGGATTTGTTCCAGAGTATAAATAGGTTTGTTGCAGCCTAATAAAGGTGGAATTTAGCTTGCATCAAGCGTCCCTGTCCCTTCCATCGCAGCAAATGGTGACCCTGACGTGATTCAGTTTTAATCGTCCAGGGAAGGACGACCGGCTGGGAGTCTCTGGGAATCTTGTCCTACCAACCTATATCTATACCTCATGTTCAGTTCTATCTGTGGTATCTGTTGTAACTTTTCAGCCACAATTACTATTTAGATGGGCAATTAATGTTTGTGGATTACTTTTAAAGTTTATTGGAGGCTAAAAATGAAAGGGACAGCACTCTTGTGAAGACTTTTTCTCTAAGCACTCTTGTGAAGACCTTTTCTCTAAACCCTATCAACTAATACTATTTGAAATTATTTGAAAATGTGATTTACTTTGCAAGTCTCAGTCAGAAAATGAAGTAAATAGAAAATTTTACAACTTTTTTTTCTGTCTTAGTTTCAATTAGATTTTGCTAATTTAGTACTTAAACTATTACCTTGTAGATGTCCAGGAATCCACACTGATGGTCAAACCGCGTATAGAGTTCATTCAGCATGCTGATGACCTGCATGGGAGTACACTGTGCACAGACAGCAGTAAAGCCAACAATGTCTGAGAAGAGCATGGTCACGTCATCAAACTTCCTGGCCTGAACCTGCTGCCCCTGCCACAACTGCTGAGCCACTTCTTCAGGGAAAATAGAAATAAGGAGATCTACTGTTTTCTTTTTCTCCTCTTCCAGGGCTTGATGTGTGCATTCTAGCGTTGCCTTCAGCTTATCCATTCGTTTTTTCAAGCCATCCTGGGCCTTCGCTTGCTCCCCAACCAATATGACATCACGAGTAGCATCATGGATAGGTATATCCGAAAGATGGAGTCCTCGTCCCATCAGTTCGTCCAGCTTGTCCACACAAGGGGAACCCAGAAACAAAATTGAATTTGATTCTGGCACATGAATCATTTGTCCTTTAATCTCCATCACCTGCAAAATAACAATAAAGTTTAGAAAAGGAGAACTTAGCTGATAGTTGTGTATCCTGATTCTACTTTCCCCATCTTTCCTGTTCTACTAAAATGATAAACATACTGTAGACATATGTAGTTTGACTGTAGTTTTTTATAAAGTCTCTTACACTCACCTATTCAAGTAACAACTCACCAAGGTGAGTCAGAAAATAGCCTGTATGGACACAAAAGTACTCCCAAATCAGATGTTTGGTTCTCTTTCAACCAAACAAAATAAGAAAGCAACCACAGTAACACGTACTTCTCAGAATAGTGTTTAAATGACACTTCTAAGTTTTGTTCCTGGAATGCACCTAGCCTTAAAAGCAAATTCCAGAGTAGATCCTCCTCTGTTACTTATCTATATAAAAAGCACAAAATTAATGGGAAATGACAACTATCTGAAAGCAAGTTAGTGAAATGGTAAAGTACCTTCTATTCTTTTTAATCAAAACAGCTACTGTATTAAATGTGTCCCTGTTATAGAGGAATCATTTTAGATGTGAGAAAGAACTCCATAAAATAATGAATGGTATAGGAAATGTGTACCTGTGCAACTATTTCCTGTTTGCCTTCTCATGCATGCAGCAGACTTGAAGGCTGACATTATGTTAGAGTCTGCATATTTCTTGGTGATATAGATTCATGTAATTTGTGTTTGTGGAATAGAAGAAGGAGCAATAGGAACGGAGTAACAGGTGGTTCGTCACACGGGGTTATAGCCTGTTAAATGGCTGGATGTTTTTAGTCCAGTGGTTGATGCCAATGAGGTCCTGGCTTGTTACCTCTTTCTCCATGGTGGTAGTCAAGCACAAAACTACATAAATGGACATTAAAACTAAATGCTATGATGTATCTGCCATTTGGAGCTACAAATATTTGATTTTTATTGACTTAAGTCACACAGAAGTAACTGTCAAATACAACAACAGGACATTTCTCACCTGGATATAGTATTTAAGAAAACAAACAAACAAACAAACAAAAAAACAACAAAAAAAGAAAACTAGGGTGAGGATGTTTAAGCAAAAAGAAATTAAAACAGATAAATTGGTCAACTTTTAAATACTGCTCGCCATAGCCTCTGCCACCAAAACCAGTCATTGTTAGTGTTTTCATTAGAGGACTGCACAAAGGCCGGGGAAGTACTGTGCTAGGTGATCTAAAAGAACCCACAGACCTTAACTAAGGTTCTCATACTCAAAAGAGGTATCTAAACATGTTAACCTTGTGCATCTAAGCATGGTGTTAGGCACCATTATGCCTTAAATCTGCATTTTCCCATGTCCTGGTTTGAGTGAGAACCGAACAAATTCCATTTAGTCATTTTGCTTTTTCAGCTCAGGTTTTCTAACTAATTGCACTTTCTTAAGTTTGCATCATGTTTTGCAGTGTCTGCTTCTAACAGTGATAACACCTCATATTTAGAGTTTCTAGCTTGGAGCCATGTTTTTTTGCTAACCTGCTGTGAGACTAGAAGAAAATTAATGCATCCCTCTGTGCTCCTGCTTCGCCTTTGTCAATTTGAGGTGTTAAGCATTTTGATGTTATCTCTCTCCATGTGAATATATTGTGCTAACCTTCCCCGAGTGGATTTTTTTTCAGGAAACACTGATTGAGTGAAGAATGTACTAAACAGACATTCTAGAGTACTCTGATCTGCTTCTGGGCAACCCCAGGCAAATTATCAACTCTGAGTGTTTATTTGGCCTTTCAGCATAGCAGGAACAATGGTACTGACCACTCTATAACACACTTAGAAATTTAGGTGTGAGAAGTCACAGACAATCCTGTAAATGCTTACCTAACAATAACGTGTTCTGCCCAAGTGAGCTGAGCCCTTGCTTCAACAAGATTGAGGATTTCCTGAACATTTTTCAAAACTTTTGCAAAGATATTCTCCCTACACAACTGCTTAGTTTCCTAAAAGTGTCAAAGGTTCAGTGTCATTTTGTCTTTATGCTCTGAATATGATTATCATTTGCTCTGCTTAAGAAGAATTGCTGATGTTTCCTATCACTCCTTTCATGTTACATTAGTGATTCTGATGTCCTGCTCTTGAAGATGGAGGCTTTTTTTTAGAAAAAGGTCTGCTACTCTCTTCAAGTTGTGACATCAGGGAGCTGGAGAACAGAAGCAAAGCTGGCCAGGCTTGCTTGGAGAGAAACACTCAGGACTTGTAAAGCACAACAGTGCTAAGACTGCATCACTCTTCATTTTTCTAAAGCCCTTTCCTTTTCAAAGAAGTTTCTGAGATTTTATGGGCTCTTTCTAGTGGACTTTGTTCTGCAAGTGTGATCCAACATAACCTCTTTTCTTTCAACTCTCTTGCCTTTTATATCCTTCTCTGTATCTTAAAGTATAACTGAATGAAATGGGACATAAGATTTGCTTGAATCTTGCCACAGCAAGTGGCATCCCCCCAGAGCTGGGACTTCTTTAGCCTTGGACTGTAAGGCAATCACAATTGCATCATCTAACTTCCTTGTACATAGGAAAATATTGAAACATTTCTGTGATCAGATGTATTTCATTATTGCTACATTTCCTTGCTTTCCTGTCTCTTTAATTATATTTTCACTGAATAAAATAAGAATAATTCTACTGCTTTCAGAGGACATTCTCCTGATATACTGAAGTTTAAGAGAACAATTTGAAATGAGCAATTACATATCATATTTTAAAATATTACATAGCTGTGAAATGACTGTGCATCCCAAATAGCTCTAGGATGAAAAGCCAAAAAAAAACCACCAAAACAACTTACCACTGAATTCTACTTTCACCTAAAACACACTGCATAGAAAGAATAAACAGGATAAACAGAATAAACAAAAGAGGCCCTGTTTCTCAGGAACAGTTTCAGCCTCTATCCCCAGAGACTGACCAAGGGAACATGGATAGAATCTACAATTTCTATTTGAGAACATGGTCTCCCACTGTGCTAAAGACCAACAGCTACTTTATTAGGTACACAATATCCAACTCTCTGCATGCCCTGGATGCATGCCACCCTAGGATTGAGTATGGATCAAAAACTTACGAATGAAATGCCAACTCCACTGCCTAGTCTTTAAGGAAAAGCATAGGGAAAAGCCGCCTTTGTAGCACTGATGGAAGACAACACTTCCCTGTACAAAGACAGGACTTTAGGAATAGTGACTGAGAAAAGGTGTATACACTTTCTGGAAAACACTAAGGGAACTATGACATGGTATTTTTGAGAAAGAACTGGAGGTTTAAAAAATAATTTTCTTCGTTAGGAGTCTACACCATCTATTCTGCAGCCTCTGTGATCCACAGATTTTAATGAAGCTGCTGCTCTGACTTTGATCAGAACATAATCCCTCCCAAAATGTGCTTACAGACTTCCTTTTTAAAGTTGTTTTTTTTTTTTTTACTGTGAGTAGGTTAGGAAATTTATAGTGCTAGGGTACCATTTTGTAAACAGTTATGAATGCATTCTTGACTTCATGCAGTTAACTGCTTCAGTGAGAATAACTATTTAGAGGACTGGGAAGATTGGGAGAAAATCAGCTTATGACAGATCAGCCTGGACACCATCAAGACAATAACGTAAGCTTAGAAAAAAAAAAGCATCACTGCACACTGAGGAAGAGAGTATAGGGTGAATTTTGAGATGTAGGCCAGCTGCTAGTCTAAATTTTAAAACATCTGGATTCACTTCTCTGAATGTCCTATAGGATACATGGCAGGGTCTCATCAACATTTTCATCAGGACATTCCAAAGTATTTTATTGCTTAGGAGCTTAGGAGATTTTTGTGAGTGCAGACACTTCCAGAAAAAAAATGTAATGACTCTGCTTGTTATGTTTCCAGGTGACACATCTAGAAGAAGGGCTGCAAGTATGATGGACAACAGTAAAAATAAAAACAACAAAAAAATCAACCAAAAAAACTCCAACCAAACAAGAAAAAAACACAAAACAAAGCTCAGTTTTTCTCTAATCAAAGAAAATTGGAGAAATGGACTAAAAACCTAATTTAAAACAAGGCAAATGAATATGCTTATGCATAAATGATCAAAAGCAAAACATACAGGCATGATAACAGTTCCTAAGAAGATGGCCCGGAGTCTACGGAGTGGAACAGATGGATGTAAGCCAAGAAGTTATGCTGTCATTAAGAAAGAAAACACTTTATTGGACTATGTAAACAAGAATATAGCTTGCAAAACACAGGAAGTAATCCTTATGCTCTGATCACCAGTATTCAGGCCCCAGATGAGAAAATCTGTTCCTGTTTGGTATAACAAAGAGATGGATAAATTACAGAGTCTGGTGAAGAGTAATTAATATTAAGAAAGGTCTAGATAATATGATCAGAAAGTGTGAAGTGGTGGTTTACTTATTAAAAAAAAAAAAAAGAAAAATCTCAGAGGGATGGGAAGCAGAAGTGAAACTTTTCAAGCACACTGAGAGCTGATGCATTGAGGACAGACTGTTCTACAAATCCAGTGGGAAAAGATTTTCATAACAGGAACTGGAGATCCTGGTGGACACCAAGTTGAACATGAGCCAGCAATAGGCCCTTGTGTCAAAGGCTAACAGTACTCTGGACTCTATTAGGTGGGGTGGTCCTGCAAGTCAAGGCAGGTGATCCTTCCCCTCTGCTCAGCACTGGTCAGGTCCCACCTGGAGTACTATGTCCAGTGCTGGGCTCATCGGTACAAGAAAGATGTGGACACACTGGACAGTATCCATCAAAAGGCAAAAAAGGATGATTAAGGGATTGGGGCACCTCCCCTATGAGGAAAACCTGAGAAAGTTAGAACTGTTCAGTCTAGAGATGAGAAGGCTCAGGAGGATCTTATCAATATACATAAATACCCAAAGGAAGGGTCAAAAGATGATGGAGTAAGAGTCTTTTCAGTGGTTCCTAGAATCAAGACAAGAGGCAATGGCCACAATGTGGCACACATAAGGTTCCCTCTAAACACTGGGAAACACCTTTTTTACAGAGGGTAACCAAGCACTGTTGTAGGTTGCCAAGGAAGACTGTGGAGTGTTTATCCTTGTAGACATTTAAAAGCTGTCTGGACACATTTGTGGGCAATTGGATCTAGGTAGCCCCACTTGAGCAGGGGATTGAACCAGGTAACCTGCAGTGGCCCCTTCCAACCTCAACCTTCTGTGACAGTGGAATTCAGAAGAAATAAGAAAAAAAATTAAGAAATTAAGAAAAAAAAAGTTTCATGTGGGATAGCCTTCTCTTCCTAAGGACAGTGAGAATGGAAACATCAAGTGGTGAGGAGCTGAACTCTTCATTACTGGAGATTTGTAAGACCTGTGAAGGATGATCAGTCTTGCTGGGAAACAGAAGAATGAGTCAATGACTTAACAGAAATCTAGGTGAGAACAGGAAGGAAAGAGATAGAAGGATATAATTTGATCTTCAGACAAAACCTACACAGCTTATTTCTGGGATAATTAATGTAGCGCAAGTGTGAAACTCTTTGTTTCATTCAGTTTACAACTAAAGTAATCACTCTTCTTTTTACGGGCAGCAACAGAAACATGTTCTTCTAGAATAAAATTCCTGTCATCTATGTGAGACATCTAAGTCATGGTTGGTTGAATGAGTCACATCCCATGTGTAGAACTATTACATTTCTCTGTTGTAAAGGGAGAGCAAGACTTGCACACAGATGCTTACACTGGTCAGATGAGTCTACCCTCTACCAGAATAATCTACTTAATTGCAATAAAGGTATTTCTGTGTATTTAAGGACAGCTTAATGCCATTACAAAAGTACATTGAGAGAACTACAAGTCCTTTACTGGTCTAACAGATTTCTATTTTCAGTGCTCCAAACCTGAATTCAATTATTAAACAAAAACTTGACATTCCCATAAAGTTAACTCTGCTCTGTGGCTGACTGACCACTGACAAAGGCAGAACATGACTCTGACTTCAAAGAAAAAGAAACAGCCATTACAAACTCCTCAATATTCCATTTCTGCTTGTAGAGTGTAAGTCAGAGCCATAGCCAGAAGAACTAACCATGGAGAAAGACTCATGCAAATAAGAAAAAATATATGCAGATTAAGCCCTGAGTCATTATCTTATCTGTAGACAAATAAAAAATAATCTAAATTAAATAAAAAATAACAAAACACCAGCCTCAATTACACCTATGTTTTATTGAAAAAGCTAAGAGAAATATATATTGTATCCAAATAAATTATTTTGGTTTTTTTTGTAATGGATGTCTAATGCAACTGAATAAAGTCAGTGTTTTCTCAGCACAACACAGGATGTGCCCAGGTTCTTTCAAAATTATAACTCCTAGCATTTGTTTACAAGTTTTAATTTCCAGCTCAATGCACTCTCAAAAGAACATTATTCCACAGAGCAGCACAGTGGCTGTTACAAATTTCTGGTTATTTATAGAAATCCCAGGAGTGCTGCTTAATGTGCAACAGTCTCCAGATCAAAGTGACCAAATTTAACATTTTCTATCCATCACAGATAACCTCACATAGAATGGCAACATGAACATTGCATGGAACCCACATTTAGGAAATCTAAAACTTTGGTGGGAAAACTTTCCATTTTATAACATAAAAAACAGAGAATGATAATGAGAACATTTTTTAAGTCCTTCAGTTGTAAAACTAGACCTCCAAAGAGATTTCTTGGTATCACAAGAACAGATTAAAAGCAAATAAATTAGGGTTAGATAGGACCTCCTCCATAGGATGCATAGTTATGCATGGCAAATAAAAGCTCGGAGCCATCTGTAAGTAAATGTGAAAGGGGAAGAGGTGAAGGACATGGCTCTATCCTTTCCACATTAGTCTTTCAAAGCAACTAGATTAACAAAAGGGAAGAGTGGATCACACCTGAAAAGATCATGACAATTTACAATTTCTCCATTATTGATTCAGACACAAAAATTGCTTTTAGGATGGTATTTCAAAGTACTCCTTGGATATGTCCAAGATAAATGTAGCCCTGAGGCAGAAAACTAATAAGAAAATTATTCCCTCTAAGGAATCCACTTCTTCACAAGGTAGCAAAAAGGCATAACTCAACCTTGTATGTGCCTGAGTCAGATGCTTCCAAGCAGAGGAGTGAGTGAACCCAACAGACAGGCAGACATGCCAAGCAGGACGATGAAGTGCTGGTGACAGGCTGCATGGCACAGAGGAACAAAAGGCAGTTGGTAAAACAAGAGGAAGGATCTCACCAGTGTTTCCAAGATAATTTCAAAATAATTTTTAAAGTTAACACTCTGCGATAAGATTGGATTTCTTTTCATGAACCTTGATACATTTAAAAATTATCTGTCAGGGTCCTGAAGTTGGCCTGATTGTCTACCTAGTTCCCCGGGCCTCCCTCATCCCTGCTCACAGCCCAGGACCCTGTGCCAGTACCCTGAGGCAGTCAGTCACTGACTCAGCAATGCTGCAGTAGGGCTGATCTCCAGCTCTCACAGCAGCAGCGTTCATCTCCAGCTCTCATAGCAGCAGGATTGATCTCCAGCTCTCACAGCAGTAGGGTTCATCTCTAGTTCATACAGACCTGCCCTACCCAGACACAGGTCTTCTTGGTCTCGGGCCATCCATGGCTCAAGGCCCAGATGCATTTTAGCCTTTCCCAGCCATATGCCAGGGAGGACCCAATGCCCAGTGCTGGGGCTTCTGCCTGACTTGGGCAGCTGGGACAGGCCCTGACTGCCAATTCCTGCCCATCCACCTTTGGGACCCCCACAGTTCCCAGCATGCAAGGAGCCTTGGTCCTTGGTGTACCCTGAGAGCAACTCAGAAAATATTTTACCTAAAATGTCTGTCAGAGTCCAAGGAGCAAAAGGACAATATTCTTAGCCATATGGTTTAGTTTTAGGTAGTCCTCTTTAGGCAGAGAGTTGAACTTGATGATCATAATGGGTCCCTTCCAACTCAAGATACTCTATGATTCCATGGTTTTCCTTGCACTGCAAAATCTATTTAATCCCTTAAGACTGTTTTTTGGGTCTCACACACTTCAATTAGAGCGGTAGATATTTACGTATTGACAAACCTCTCTCTGTTGCTATATTAAAAGACAGGATACTCTATGCAGTTACACAGCTACCCACCTTATTCCAAAAATACACAGCCTCAAATCTTGTATGTATTGGTCAGGAGCAGTGCATTGAAAACAGTTTTCAGGGAAATACTGGGGTTTTTTTAGCCTGCTATCTTTCAATGCTCTGATTAGAGTGCTTCTGGCAATTGCATGGAGCTGGCCTGGCTCTTCATGGATGGTGAGGTTTAGAAACTGTAGGATTTCTGCTCTGACATCAGTGCACAACACCTTAAGTTAAAAACTGTAGGAGCCTCATGTAAATTCTCAGTAAGATTTATATTCTCAACATAAAGTTCAAAATTGACAGAAGGATTAACAGCTCTGAGAAACTTCAGATTCTGGGGACATTCCAGTTTATGGGATATTTCAGCATTTTTTCATCTAACTTTGAATCAGCCAGAGCCTTTTTGGAAAAAATGAAAACCAGAAGCCCTGCTGCTTGACCAGAACTGTGAGAACAGTGGTAGAAGTAAACAGTGGTGCTCTGAACAGGAGGACCCAAGCCACACGTATTCTGGTATTCATTCTGCATTTTAACCAATGCAAAATGCTTTTTTTTGTACTTACAACACCACCCTAGTTTGATTACAACAAAACAATCAAAGTATAAGAGAAACTTCTCAATATTTTTTCCCTGTGTTTATGAAAGACAAATGGAAGACAATTACACTTACAATTTCCAGTGAATGTACGTTTAACACTACTTAGTCTTGCTTGGGAAAAAGAAACAGATCATTTTTGTTGCATTTTTATTACCATTTTAAAAAAGCGATAGAAAATGAGAAGACATGAGTGTAAATTTGAGAAAGTCATTAAAGCTTTCTGAAAAGTTGCTTCTTCAGTTATCTCCATTAGCTTGACAAGGCAGTGAGGTGAAGGGTGACACAAATGTGCATTCAGTTTGCCAAATTCACAGATGTAAAAATCATGCTTGTTAGAATTAAGTTACCTGAAATAATTATGCCAAATTAATAGGTATAGTCCCTAATACAATACTTGTTATGTCTTTTTCTGCACTTGCTTACATATTAAGAACATTCATATGCATTATCACTTAACATTTATAATAGTTATTCCAAAAGTTTCCTCTGTGCACAACTCTTACCATGCAGTTAGTCAAATGAAAATCTGCTAAATTCTGTAGTAAAGTTATGAGCCTCAAAGCAACCTATTTTGTTTTTGATGGAGTGCAGGCAGAGAAATCTGTGAAAAAAGAATCTGTGAAAAAAATGAAACTGTGATTTCAATTCTTGATTCACAGTGAGAAAGTGAAGAGCCCACAGCTTCTGTCCCAAAAGCAGGTCCAAGGGTCTGTACCACAGCTTGGTCCCCAGCTAGATGACTGTTCATGGGGAAAAGCTCAACACACAAAAGGTAGAGTCTCTGGCTTGTCACTTGCTTTAACAGTACCCAGACTGTTCCTTATCATGTGAGCTTTTACAGACAGCTCTGAACATGATGAATTACAATCAGGAAATCCCATACAATTAAGTACCTTTTTGTACCAGAACACTTAATTGAAACCTTGTCTCTCTTCTTTTTTTTTTTTTTTTTTTAATTATCTTAGAAAGCAGCATAATGACCAGCACTCAGAGCAAGGTAACACTCATCACATTCCACAAGACCAAATTTACAAAAAATCATAGCATCTGCTATGCAGAGAAATCTTTTCATGAGAAGTCTAATATAAAATATTATAAACAATCAATAATTTTAAATTGCCTTTAAGTTGTGACATTTTGTTGTTTTAGAAGGAACATGTAATTTTATTTTTATCTACTGCTTACATTACTCAAACCCAGCATCAAAGATCTTTCAATTTGTTTTCAATAATTAAAAAAAAATAATAACAGTTGAGTTATGCAACAGGAATAGTACCTTATTGAAAGACGCTTAATGATGGGCTCAATCTTTCTTATAGATGAAAATTAATCTTGCTGTATTACACCTAGACCTTCCTTTTGTTGTTGGGTTTTTGTGGTTGTTGGGTTTGGTTTGGTTTTGGACCCACGTTAGTTTGTTCCTTTGTGAAAATTGGTTTATCAAAATGCACTGAAATGGTTAAATGAGAATATATGTTTATTCATGAGAGCAGCAGGCAAAAAGTGGCAGAAACACCATTTCCCTTTGATCTGTGCAGAACAGATATATATAGCAACCATTAGGAGATGTGACATTTCATCACCAACCTAGGTATCGTAAAATTCCTGCGATTAAATGATCTCGTAGCCCATGCACTAACTAGATTGCAGACATTATTCTCCTTTAGGATTTAGAGGCTTCAATTCTTTCCTTATTTAATCTTAAGTATATGAATCTGCTGCAAATTCATGCCAGCACCACAACAAGGAAACTGATTAGAAGTAGAGTCTTCTCTTTGTATTTTTACTTTGTTTTTTTATTTATTACCCCATATATTAAGTACTTTGAAGCTTTGATAAAAGACTCTATCATTAGAATTTGATATTGAGATTAATCAATTCTGCTCTCTTGTACAGTTTAAATTTTCAGAACACCAGGAGTAGAAATTTCCTCTTTTCCCAATGCAATCATTCCTAAGTTAGATATAATTAGAAGGAGCCATTCTACCTCTCATTGAAATAATTGTAAATGTATCCAGTAGGTTTTAGTGGGAACTGTACCAGGCCTTTAAAATTAATTTTTCTGTGTTTTTCTTAAAAAGGTTGAATGTGTTCAACACAAGACATAACAGCATTAGAAGACTGTTCATCTGTAACTTACTAGGTACTATATTTGACATGTACCAGTAAAACACAATGTGTTTAAAATACCCTTTTATCTTCCATTTTCTTCACTACAAATAATACTTTTTTTCTTGATAACAAAGACAATTTAAAGAATTAGGTGGATGGTGGTATTTTAGAACCAAATCGATGTCTCTGTTGCCTTGACAATTTTAAGAAAGCAGTTAAAGCAAACTGCTTCAGTGACCCAGGCTGACAACAAGAGAGAAATATGAAGTTACCTCCAAGGTCTTAGCTGCTCAGCATTACTGTCCAGGGACCAGCACAGCCTGGAGGGAGGTTGTTGGGATGGGGCAAGTGTGAGTGTGAATACAAATGGAAGGCCCAGCTGTTACAAAGGATGTGATAATTCTAAAAGTGCTGAGAACTTCTGCGTTAGGAAGCTCCCCACTCAGCTTGCAGAATTCTGTCTTCAGATAAATCAGGGGAAGTTTGCACAGCTGCACAGTACTTGCTGTGGGTCAGCAGATTATGAGCAAGCCCAGCCCCTGAAAAAACAGGACTGCCCTAGCACAGTGCTCTGCTTCTCCTGAAGCACCCTACTGAGAAGCAGAAAATATTTTCTCAGGAACATCATGATACTAACACAGCTACCCTGCTTTTAGATAAGGGCAGTCTCTCCCATAAGAAACTGTGAGACTGAGTGGAGATAATGAAAAGCTGTCTGTACACACATAATCAACAGGACCAACTTTAACCAAATTATTCAAACACTGACCTGCAGCTAATCTGGAGCTGTGAATTCCCTAAAGGGCAGAGAACTTAATGAGCTCCCCAATTTACAGCATTTTGACTCCTGTAATTGAGTATTAAAGGCTTTAAGCCTAAAATCCCAATTTTAAAAGTCCATTTTAAGAAAAGATGCCTTTTGGGTCTCATGCTTTGCATATAATTTCGCTTTGGAATAGTCAGAAGCACTCTCCTTCTCATTCATGACTGATGAGTCCCTAACACTATTGACTAGGAAGTTTTTAAACAGTTCCTGGAGTATTTTGTCATAATCATAAAAAACCCCAACAGCACCCCCCCCATACACACACCCACTCCACCCTGAAAACAAAACAAAACAACAAACACACACATTAACAGACACACACACACACACAAAAACCCAACAACAAAACAAACAACAAAAACAAAAACCAAACAAAAAAACCCCAACAAAAAGTTATGAGATGATCATTTTTGGATCTATGTGCATGCAAAATTGGAAAGGAATTTGTCTGGAAGGCAAGCCTGGTCTAGTGGTTAGTATTCGGTGCTCTCAACGCCGGGACCCAGGGTTTGATTCCCAGTCAGGGAAGTTTCTTTGTGACTTGGTCTAGGTGATCCTGCACTGACAAGGGGGTTGGACTAGATGCTCTTCTAGGTCCCTTCCAACCCCTAACATTCTGTGATTCTGTAAAGTGATCCTGTCCCTGCTCAGAGCAAGTCAATGATTATACTCCTGGTCCACATTCAGCAACCTCATTTCATAGCACATCTCAACAAAGGCACTTAAACTCAGATAAGAGTCCTTTGTGCTCTCTGATAGAAATAGGAAGCTGTGTGCTATATTTGCAAAGGCAGTGGACTAGAAAGGAAGGGGTTTTGACAATTTTTCCAGACATACCCAAGCTAGGTGATACACTGAGAAATACACGTCTTTGAGCACAAGTCATGATCTACTTGGATTCAATAAACAATGAGGTTAATGTTGACTCTAGTAATATATAGTTTTGTCTTAAAAAAATTTGCACCAATACCAAATATTGCTAGAGTATGTTATGGATGGCCAGGCCCAGCAAGTGGTGGTGAATGGAGCTCAGTCCAGTTGGTGACCAATCACTACTGGTGTTCCCCAAGGCTCTGTGCTGGGACCAGTACTCTTCAACATCTTTTCAATGACCTTGATGAGGGGATGGAGTGCATCCTTAGCAAGTTCGCAGATGACACTAAACTGGGTGGGTGTGTTGATCTGCCTGAGGGTCGGGATGCTCTGCAGAGGGATCTAGTCAGGCTGGAGCGATGGGATGAAACCAACTGCATGAGGTTCAACAAGATCAATTGCAGGGTCCTGCATTTGCGTCATAACAGCCCCCTGCAGTGTTACAGGCTTGGAGAGAAGTGGCTGGAAAGCTGCATTTCGGAGAAGGACTTGGGGGTGCTGGTGGATAGCCGACTGATTATGAGCCAACAGTGTGCCCAAGTAGCTAAGAAGGCCAACAGCATCCTGGCATGCATCAAGAACAGTATGGCCAGCCAGAGCAGGGAGGTGATTGTACCCCTGTACTCGGCATTGGTGAGGCCTCACCTTGAGTACTGTGTCCATTTTTGGTCCCCTCACTACAAGAAGGATGTTGAGGTACTGGAGCGAGTTCAGAGAAGGGCAACGAAGCTGGTGAAGGGTCTGGAGAGTTTGTCCTATGAGGAAAGGCTGAGGGAGCTGGGATTGTTTATTCTGGTGAAGAGGAGGCTCAGGGGGGACCTTATTGCTCTCTACAACTACCTGAAGGGAAGTTA
>JANHGL010020433.1:29328-40838 GCA_024611195.1 Ceyx melanurus | reverse complement strand
CCCAGCTCTCCGGTCTGTCCAGGTCTCTCTGGATGGCAGCACAGCCTGCTGCTGTGTCAGCCACTCCTCCCAGTTTGAATTCATGCAGTAGTGATCCTAATTCAGGTGAGACACCAAAGAAACCTAAGCTCTATAATGGTGCTGTCAGCTGAGAAACAAGAGCTCACCGAGATCTACAACAACCCTTCCCCAGCATAATCAGTCTGGAGGCAAAAACACTTTCGCAAGGTCATTCATTCACTTTTAACCTGTTGCTCACAGTCTGGGAGAATTTTGGATCATTTACATGCCCCATTGCGACCTGCTGATACTGCATAGACAGCTGGGGAAAGCTGCACCACTGTTTAGCTAAACATGGATATCTTGGCACACTTCCAGCTGGTCAGGCTGGACCTGTTTAGAGGTAGAGCTCATCCAACTTTTCCAGCAAAATGCCACACAGAATATTTTAGAGATACCTGTGAACCCACTATGCTACTGTCCTGTCCTGCCAAAGCAGAGTTCTATACAAAGGAGCAATGGGCTCAAAGGTCCTTCAGAATTCCACCCAGAAAGAAGACACTTTCTCTTACTAAAGATTCAATATCAACAGCTTTGGTGATTGCCTATTTTGTAGAGAACACTTTTATCTGTGCCAAAAAAAACCCCAACAAAATATCAAACTTTTTGTGTCTTTGCAGAGTGCAGTGTTATTCCCTGTATATTATGATTTTATAAAATAATATCTGCATTAAATAATATTAACATTAATTTTAATATATCTATTTTTATTATAACATCTTAAGATAAAAACAAGGATTTTTCCTTAGTTATGTAATTCTGTTCTTAATTTAGTTGATTACTTAGTTAAGTAATTTTTTGGTCAAATTTTCCTTGACTTTACATAGAATTTATATCCTTAGAAACAGCCATTTGCAGCTGAAAACAAATCCAGAAATAAATACTTAGGCTGGTAGTCAATCAGCTCTTTTACCTCATAATTTTGTAGAGCTGCACTCTAGCACAGGTAGAAAACAATGTGTTAGTCACATCTTGTTATTAATTCATTGATGAATTGCATACATTTCCTGTAATCAGTGTTACAGTCTCTTCTTCTTCAGTGACTATAGAAATTAGTCTTAAAATGTCAAACAAATTAATACATACAAAAAGATAAAGCTTATACAATTTTTAAGTCACAACTCGTTGAATGGTAAATTAGACAGACAAAAGAAGATCTTTTTTTTTAAAGGAAGATAATTATTTATGACTCTGTCTCTTTTCAACTAAAAAAATGCAGCAACACAGTACCAATGAAGTTAGCAACTCCTATTTAGAAATAAAAGTCTAATTCCCTGAACATACCATATGGACAGCTTCTGTTACTGAAAGAGTTTCAAGCTCAAGACATTTGTAGGAACAGTCACTAGATGTATTTTCTGCATTTAACATCAAATTAGACTTTATTTTGCTCTCCTTTCTAAAAATATGTACCTTCTCCCTGTTGAAACTGGGTTGATGATTAGACATGGTTTGTCTAATGAGTTATCATTAGACAAACATCTTATTTATCCTGAGAAAAGGTACCAGGGTTTTGTCCCACAGTATCAGGATAATAAACAATGATAGTTTAGAATTCTAACCTGATTTATGTTGTTAGGGGTCAGGAGATCCTGTTGAAATCAATGACTTCTGAAGTGACTCAAATACCCTTTTATGCTGCTAGTATCTCTCTTTTCAGTCAGGGTGTAGGGGACTTCTGATCCCCAATACTCATGGCTCCAAAACCCTAATGGTCAACCTCGAGTTTCTCCTGATGATATCACTACACCATTATGCATAGAATCAGTGTGAGTGGATTTGTCATTACAGTTGTTCCACATAATATTCTACTAAAAATACAATTGTCATTTGTGGACAGTGCACCCAGTGGGCTGCTAGGATGGTCCTTCAAGTCTTACTGGTCTAATATGATACCCTAGTGTGTTCTTCACATTCAGTGAATCCATATATAACTATATAACACCATGGGAAAAAAAACAGAATCAGAGCAAACAAGTAATTTTTTTTTAAATACTGTTTATAGATTTATCAGTGTTATTCCCATGTCCTCAGAACTCTCTGTGGAGTTCCCCATCAACTAAAATGGCTCCAAAAGCCTTTCAGGACTCTCTGATGCTGCTGAACATAGCTAGGAAACCTCTCAGATCTTTTTGCATTTTTGTCTGACAGAAAATATTCTCAGCTATTTTATCCCCATACTCCCAGGAATGGATGCCAGAAACTGAATGTTCAAGACACAGAACAGAAGTTACCCAACAACTGAATCTCAAGCCATCCTTAGAAGAGAGGAAATAGACTGAATCAGCAGTCCACTGAGATGACTGAGAAAATTTTATGCCCTTTTAATATTTTCCTTGCTTCTTTCACATGAAAATTCAACACTGCCTGTCTGCACAGCACTCACACCATTGCTCTAGACAGTATTTTTATAGCATATTTTCCCTTTAAAATGAAAAACTAAATACTGTTCAATTAAGCTGAAAAAAAAAAAAAAAGTACTTTCAATATGAAGTATCTCTTTTAATATTTGCCAAGCACAGGTACTTTTCCCCTTGTATTTCAGTGGAGCTAAAATAAACATAACCTCTTCTGTGCTTTTCTGGGTAGCTGTCCTTTATTTGACGTAGCTGAACTCTGGGAATAGGGGATCTTTTCATTCCTTTCTCCTGACTTTTACTAGGTTTAGTGTCCATGGATGCAGAAAGTACTTTCACAAGGTAGTCATCCAAAAGCTTACACTGCAAAGGACTCTGAGCCATAGCAAGCACAGCCAAGAATAAATAACCAGATTCTGTTAATCCATTCAAACATACCTTGTTCTGGATGCATTTGAGGTAAAAAAAAACAAAAAAAAAAACAAAAAAAAACACCAACCAACCAACCAAAAAAAACAAACAACAACAACAAAAAAACAAACCAGAAAGCATTGAGGGTTTTACAAAAAATCTCAACAATTCTTTTATATTGAAATTATGTATTTAAAATATAAATAATTTACAATTCAATGGCCATTATCAAAAACTTTCACTTTTCATCATGAAAGTTTTAACTAATACAAGATAATCAGTCTGTGCATCATTGTATAACATCAGTTTTACTATAATCTCTTTTCAAGTGAAGTCATACAGATAAGAAGATACTGATGACTGAAATCATCCAACACTCCTTATGGGGGAAAGGATTAAAAGATGAGTAAGCTGAAAAGATCCTTGGCATCAGTGGAAGGAGTGGACATAATTGAGTTCCATGATTCACCATTATATCTTTTCTGCAACTATGTCTCAGTGTCACTGATCTTCCTTTCTCAAATAGAAGAAAAACATAAGAATGTGTTGATGCATTGTGGAGAAGCCCTCCCTCATCTCACACAGAAGTTAGTCTGCTCAGTTTTCCCATTCTTCCTCAAGCCATTGGGCATGACTTTGCTTTTGTTTTTTAACAGATGTTATTGGGCCTTCAACAGCCACAGTCAAAGGACTTTGCCCATTAAAATACCTGCTTGAGGAATGGATTAATTGATATCTTGCTAATTTGGTGTAATTCTTCAAATTATTTCAAAGAGGACAAACATTTTTATGCTCCAGCATTTATTTTATGAATTTTCAGAAGCAGTTATCTTTGTAACCTGTAAGTGTAAACAATCTTTTTTAAGCACTTGGATAATATGACCTTGTACAGTCTTCAGAAGGATCCCCTAGACCTATATTTTCATCAGAAGAAACATTTTTATAGCTAGCAGTTCAACATTTGAGAAGGGAAGAACTAGATTGAATTACTTAGATGTGACATAATATAATCCTACCAACTCCAGTCATGACAGCAGTCCACTAATGCGACTGGAATATTCCTAGGAAGATGCAGTCAGAAAGACATAGCAACTAATAGCTAAAATCCTTATTTATGCAAATCAAATAATATGTTAATAATAGTGCCTTCTAGTGATGTGTGACTTGGTCTAGGTGATCCTGCTCAGGCAGGGGGGTTGGACTAGATGATCTTCTAGGTCCCTTCCAACCCCTAATATCTGTGAATCTATGAATCTATGAACACGGAAGTGCCGGTTCCTGCTCCAAACTCAGGACCAGTGAAAGAAGGGGCAGCCTAGCTATCGCCAGGCACATCCTGGCAGGAGGCAGCCTCGAAGCCAGAGCATCCTCAGTGGGCAGAGGCGCAGCCTGTGCCAGCAGTGGTTCCAGCAGCACAGATGGCTACGGCAGATGCCACGTCATCTGCGCAAGCGCTGCTTGACAGAATGGTACCAAACCCAGAAGCTGTGCAGTCCCCTACCTAGGAGACCACAGTCCCCGCTTTTGCTCCATGTCTGCTCAATCGGCGCCTCCCTGCACCCCACTATTGTTTGTTCTGGGTTCTGCAGGTCAATCCGTCACTGACAGATCCTAGGACAGTGACATGGGAGATGCACCAGGTCCAAGACACAAAGCTACCGTGACTGGCCGCCGAAGAAAGCCGTGGCTTCAGGCTCATCCTTGGACCCTTTCTGACTGCTCTGTGACATTGTGTCCAAAGCACTCCCGTCGGTTCTGGGAGTCACATAGGATGTGGGCTCTGGAGGACGGAGACTAGGATTTATTAGAAATAGTAGTGTTACCAGACAGATGAAAGGATGCTGCGAAAGATCAGAGGGTTGCTACACTACATCCAGGGGTTGTGCCAGAAGTGCTAGGTGGTACTGCTGCCCCAAAAAGGGGGATCCAGGCTTTTCCAGTGTATGAAGGTCTCCCAAATTCAGCTGAGTGTGATAAGCATGAGATCATAGCATGGAAAGTGGGGCAGGACCTGCAAAACAAGGTAGCTCAACATGGGTTTGGTTCTGCTCAGGTTATGCAGGTTATTAGAGTAATAAATACAGATTTACTTGCCCCTTTGGATATCAGGCATTTGAGTCAGGTCCTGTTTCAGCCTGTACACTCTGCAACTTTTGAAGCTATCCGGAAAAAGATGGCTGATAAGGTTACTCTAGTAAATATGCAACTTCCTGATGAGAACCCTAGACATTCTGCAGGGACTGATGCTCTTATGGGACTTAATGCCTACTCTGATCCTAGTGTCCAGAGTACCTGACCCGCCAGTGTCCTACAGCAGGCTCAGCAGGTTGGCATGGCTGCCTTAATGAAAACCATAGAGATGGCTACTCCTGGAGCACAGTACACAAAGATAATTCAGGGGTAGTCAGAGTCATATATATCACAGAATCATTCAGGTTGGAAAAGACCCTTGGGATCATCTTGTCCAACCATTAACCCTACTTGCAAGGTCACCCCTAGACCATATCTCCCAACACTACATCCAAGCGATGCTTAAATACATCCAGGGATGGTGACTCAACCACCTCCCTGGGCAGACTGTTCCAATATCCCACCAATCTTTCTGTGAAGAACTTCTATACTTTGTGGAGAAACTCACTGCCTCTCTTGAGAGGCAGGTTGAGTATTTAGCCCTAAGGCAGCAGTTGTGCAGACAAGTAGTGAGAGATAACGCAAACAAGGTATGCAGAAAAATAATAGATGCACTCCCAGGAGAACCTACACTCACAGACATGGTCGAGGCCTGCGCTAAGGTGGGGTCTGGGACTCAGAAACGGTCTGCTTTGGCCGCGCTCCTGACATCTGTTCATGCATCTTAGGATCGTGAACCAAAGCAACCCAAAACCAGGGGCAAGAGAAGACGACCTAAGCTGAAACAAAATAAGAACACAGGGGTTCCCCAGTGCAAGCTGTGTGGCAGGCCAGGGCATTGTTCAGACTATTGTAGGTCTCTGAACCATGCTAACGGACGACCCTTGATGGGAAATGTCCGTCTGGGTGCAAGGAGGGGAAATTGCTCTCCGATGCAGGTGTTCCCCCAGAGAGTGGCACAGGCACAGGCCTATGCAACCACCCTAAAGACAGCACCCAAGGATCAGCTGGTTTTGACCTCCATACCTCAACAGCAGTCGTCCTAGGCTCCAGCTGTATTTATAAGGTTCCTTTGCATGCATATGGACCCCTTGGTCAGGGATACAGTGCGATGCTTGTGGGAAAACCTGATGTTGCCCATCAAGGGATCTTTGTACACCCATAATTCAAGATTGTTTGCTTCTAAAGGAGGTGAACAATGAGGCTCTGTTTTCACTACTGCAAACTTTATGGTGTGCGATTCAAGCTCGAGTGCATCCCTATTACATTCTGCACATTCTTAGCCACACAAATCTGCCAGGTTTCATAACAGAAGGCAACCCCAGGGCTCACATGCTGGCCAACCCTGCATGGGTAGTGCGTCAGCCTGACAAAATTGCACAAGCCAAGGCATCGCATGGTTTCTTCCATCAAAGTGCACATACCCTGCAGAAGCAGTTTCATTTAACGCCAGCTGACGTTTTCAGCTCTTGTGCTGACTGTCACGGACTCCCTGCGCCTTTGCCACAGGGGGTAAAACCCAGGGGCCTAAGAGCCTTGCAGCTTTGGCAGACGGATGTAACACACATCCCTGAATTTGGCTGATTTAAATATGTGCATGTCTCTATTGACACTTTCTCCTCAGCCTTGTGGGCTTCTGATAACACTGGATAGAAGGGCCATGATGTCATTGCCCATTGGAAATTGGCTTTTTTGGTCCTGGGCATGCCGTCTACTGTGAAAACTGATAATGGTCCTCCCTATGCCTCGCAGAAGACGTGGCAGTTCTTGCACCTTTAGGGTGTAGACCATACTTTGGGTATCCCACATTCTCCTACTGGCCAAGCCACTGTGGAATGTGCTCATGGCACTTTAAAGCATGTTTTGGAAAAACAGAAAGGGGGAATGCATGGAAAAACCCCACAGAGCTGACTACAAAAAGCTTTGTATACAATCAATCACCTTACAGTACCACAAAATTCAAATAATCCTGTTATTCTGAATCACTTTCTCTCATTGCACTCTTCAGGCAAGACACACCTGCGACCTAACTCACTAACACATGAGCTTATTGCTTGGGGTTGTGGGTATGCTTGCATCTCCACAGATACTGGGGTATGATGGCTATCGGCAAAATGTGTTCGCCCTGACCTGCAGCACCAGAGGCAGAACAGGCAACCTCCAAATGGCAACCAGAATGCAGATCATCAACCTAATGATCCATCTGATGATAATCAGGATATTGACCATCAGATGGATGGTCCTTCCACAAGCAGGGACTGAACTTTAAATTTCTTTGTTATGGAGTCAGATAGTTAAAACCCTTAAGGCTATATTTAGAATTAATAACTGATGTAAATTTCTATTTAAGATTAATACCTAGTAGAACTGTTATGTAGAAATGGGTTGCTAGACAGACTATATCTTTTTGATCTTATAAAACAAAAAGGGTGAATTATGGGTGTTAAAATGCTGCAGCAAGTGAATTTTCCTTCCCTTGGGAAAGTGAAGATTCTCATTAAGTGGTGACCTTGCTGGCATTTGTTTGTAAAATGGCAGAAAGATGATTTGACTATGGGTGTTGTGGCACCCCAGTGGGTGACTGATTTCTTGTCCAATTACCATGAAGTTAAAAAGGTATAAAAGGAGCTGTAAATTAATAAATAAAGGATTTTGGAATCTTGGTGAAGGAAATTGTCTCTGCTTCTCTCTTTCTCCTTCTCTGGCTACTGGCAGATAAACGACAAATAAGCATTTCTTAATGTTGGAAGAGAGAGGTAGAAATTTAAAAAAAAAAAAAAAAAGAAAAAAGAATACATATGCAAGCAGCTTCCTTATAATAAAGAATTATACAAATCGTAAGAGGGAGAGTTCACCATGGAGTCAAGTTGTTTTAATAGCCGCTTGACTCAACAGCCAAGGGAACATTTTAACTTTAGATTGTTGCACTTCTTCAGCCCTATCACTGAAAACATTTTTAAAATGACATTTTCATTGGCCTGTCTTAAAGAAGAAATATTAAAAATTCTGGGCCACTTTCACAGTGTTATTAAAGTTCTCTGATGCACAACAGTTAGTGAGATAAGAAAGTAATGTCATCTATTGTTTCTTATAACCCGTCACACTCTAGAAGCACTCAAGCTACTCAATCAATTTATCTTGGAAACCAACAAAGTCCAAACACATTTTGACAAGCAAATGGGTGGGATATTAGCATTAGCAGAAACAGAAGACACAATTTTATTCCAAGAGCTGCAGAAGTATGGAAAACAATGGGAACTTAATGTCTAAGGCTCACTGTGAATATATCAGCCCAGGGAAGAATTAGAATACCTAGATCAAAAGTGACAGATGTCCATCATGCTAGAATGACTTTCAGGCCACATCATTTGAATTTCATTAGGAGAAGAGGAAAAACACAGAGCAGAAGCAAAACACTTCAAGGTTGTGGTGGGATATAAATTAAGTCTGCCAATGTCAGGACTGCTCATTTCATTCAGTTGGTCCAGAATAAAAAATAGCAGAGTTTCAGTATATTTAAAAAAGGGACAATGTAGTTCCTGAACTTTAAAAAGTGGTCTTTTTATACAGTTCCCAATGATTAACAAACACAATGAGAAAGTTCTTTGCTGAAGCAATCACTAAGTAGTCTTCCTCTCCAGCAGCTCCACTCTGCATATGATGTCTCCACAGACCTAGATGGAAGTGGCCACCAACCAGAGAGGTCTCATCTCCACAGTTTCTAATAAACAGTGGACCTTATGTCCACAGGAAGACACAGAAGCCAACACTATGAACTTCTGGTTCAAAAGGTTATAAAGGAAATTATGGAGGAGTGACCCTGCAAGGGCTATCAGGGTCACATCCTGGAAGCCACTGCAAGAGGATGTGCTTTCATCTTGGGAGAGCTAAAAGCTGGGAGAGTATATTACAGAAAAGAACACTTCTGCCTTAATCATTTTTTTATAATTTCCATTATCTATTGGTCACTGTGAGAGTCAGTATGCTCGACTGGATGGGCTTTTGATCTGATCACACAAGGCAAATACACAGCTGAGCAACTGAAAGGAAATATTTGACCTAGAGATGGCACTTCCTCATACCACAGAAGAAGGACTAGATGAAAAGCTCCACAATGAACAGGGGAAATTTCCATTGGCTTCCACTGAATCAGCCTACTTTTAAAAATGAAACAGTTTGTTTATTACTCAGCATTTTAAAAATCATGGCCACTTACTACATGTCTATCTGTACACTTTTAGAATCTAAATTTCCAGGTAGGTTTTTTATTTTATTTTTTTAATCTTGGCTCAGGATTGGTTTATTTTTATTCATTTTACATTTATCTAAATCACTACACTGGGACAAATTACTGTTAGCACTGCCTAGGCCATCTACCACATCTCTCTCCTCCTCACTGACAACAGATGAGGTGCTGGCTCAGGCAGACTGCAAAATCAGTGAGAGCTATAAAAAACTGGCATTATCGTTTTGTTGTATATTTTATCACTACAGAGTTGGTATTTCTTGAAAATCTTAATTACATGTAGCATTTGGAAGTTCTTGAAACATGAGATTTTCAGAGGATTCTTTGTGTTAAAAAAATCTTTCATAGTATTTCAAATTTTGCATTAGAATCCAAAACTTTTTCCTAATAAAAAGTAATTAATACCCAAAATAATTGAATGAAACATTTCAACACAATAAAAGTAAATTATTTTCCAGAATAAATTTTGCTGAACTCCTAGGAAAGCTGTGTTTTTCAGGAAATGGTATACATTTTAAGAGAATACATTCCACCTGAAAATCCTGGCCACCTACAGTAATGCAGTTTTAGGTGTCAGCTTTCCTGGACAATGTCCCTAAGTAAAAGCGTTTGCAAGACTAATGGTAAGTCAAAGGCCAGTGAATATCCATATAAACACTGATTTATTTCAAAGGTGGAAAGGAGCTGTTAATTTGAGCAGGAGTGCAATAATACAAGGAAAATACCACTGCACAGTATCTGGCAGGGAACCAAGTAATTTCTTTCATGATTCACTTTCAACTTTCTTGCCAAGTGCATGCCAAGTCACATGGCATGTGAAAGGCGCCCACAGACCAGTGCTGCCAGGGCTCATCCTATCAATCCATGTACCAAGAGAACTGAGTCTGGATCGCAAGCTCCAGGGACACAGTGGGTCCCTTCAAGGGCAGCCCCATCTCCTCTTGATCTCAGTACCCAGCACTGATAGCACAGAAGTGGCATGTGAAGAGAATGTTACCCAGGAGAGGAAAAACAGCAGACTCAGTTGTTGTCTTCCCATTCAGATGAAAAGTGGAGCAGCTCAAGCCATCTCACTGTACTGTCAAGGAGACAAGGATTTCATTACGTCACAGACAGCCTTGTCCATTAGTATAGTCAGAAAACAACAGCACTCAGAAAATACCTATCAGGACCTTCCAGCCCTTGGCTGGTCAAGAAATGATGTGGGTGCAGCCCACTCGCACTCAGGTTACATGTGCAACTTACTGCTGCATTGTCAGCTTTGTTTGTCTTGCCCTCTGAAAAAAAAAAAAAAAAAAAAAGTGGAGAATTCTTGTGATGCAGTTTCAAGTGTGCTAGCTAAAGAAAGATTCATGCAAAGCCTCATCACTAAGGTGAGGGGGAAGTTATCAGGATGCTCGAGAAGTGCAAAGTCAATGAGGCAGCAGAATCAGTTAATATCCATTGGGGAGCTCTCAAAAAAAATACCATATACTAAAATACATGGTAAAATAAGATCTGCCTTTAAAGTTTAACAGTGACTCACATAGATGAGGAATTGATGTCTTTTGGAAAAGTATGAAACTGGGAGTCCTGCAGAAGGTCAGATGGGAGACATCAATGTTAATAACACACATCTAAGCAATCCAGTGCTGACAACTAGAACACTGAAACAGTTGTGTCAACACACTCTGCGTGGGTGAGAGTCAGGGAGACACTTGTGTCCAAACACTGCATTTGCTTTATACAAACACCTGGAGATACTGCAGGGGAGAGAGCAATGGTGCTTCCCATATAGTTGCTTAGCCAGGAGGATCCACCACTGAGGATATGGGCAGTGCCTACATGAAGGCAAGCCCCCTCCCCCTGTGTGGCTGTGCACAAACATCAGATCTCTCACATGCCAGCACCTTCATGGAAAAGAAACTTTGGTGGATGGCTTTAACAGGGGCATCAGAACACTCCAGCAGACAAGTTCAGACCTACTCGTCTCAATTTAAATTATATCTTATTCTATATGTGACTCCAAATATTTCCTCCAGCCTGCAGGAAATGGCGTTTGAATATTAGCCAAATTGCTCGAACCCCCTTGCCCTCCAGACCCCTATCCCATCGACTTTTCCAAGCAGTTCCCTGAGAAGGCCAAGGTTGGGCTTTCTAAAGTCCAGGGTAGCAATCCTGCTTTTGGCCCTATGCCTACTGCCTGTAATTCTAAACTCCACCATCTTGTGGTCACTACAGCCAAGGATGCCTCCTACCTTCACATCCTCTACCAGTCCCTCTTTGTTGGTCAGTACAAGGTCCAGCATCACTCCTCTCCTTGTTGG
>JANHGL010020433.1:0-18695 GCA_024611195.1 Ceyx melanurus | reverse complement strand
TGGGGGCTGATGTACTAGAGAGCAGCTCTGGAGAAAGAGACCTGGGGGTCCTGGTGGACAGGGGGATGACCATGAGCAAACAATGCACCCTGGCATTGGCCAAGAAGGTCAATGGCATCCTGGGATGCATTAGGAAAATACCAGCACTCATTCTTTGAAATACTTTCTTTCCAACTATAAACTTTATAAAGGTTCCCTTTAGAAGCCAGGATTTCTCTTCCCAACTTCCAGTATATTGTCTCTTGGTTTTCCTTTGGATGATAGGGCTAAGGGAAGTGATCATGACCTGTACTCAGCACTGGTGAAGCTGCATCTCAAATACTGTGCTCAGTTTTGAGCCCCTCACTACAATGACTCTGAGGTGCTGGAGTGTGGCCAAAGAAGAGCAATGAAGCTGGTGAAGGGTCTAGAGAACAAGTCTTAAAAAGAAGCAGCTGAGGGAACTGGTTTTGTTCAAGCTGGAGAAAAGGAGGCTCAGGTAAGCACTCTCTACAACTACCTGAAAGGAGGTTGTATTGAGGTGTGGGTTGGTCTCTTCTCCCAAGTAGCAAGTAATAGGACAAGAGGAAACAGACTCAAGTTTACCCAGGGGAGATGTAGATTGGATATTAAGAAAAATTTCATCAAACATTTGTAAAGCAGTGGAACAGACTGCCCAGGGAGGTGGTGGAGTTACCATCATTGAAGTATTTAGAAGACATGTAGATGTTGCAATTAGGTGCATGGTTTAGAGGTGGACTTGGCAGTGCTGGGTTACCGCTTGGACTTGATAATCTTAAAGATCTCTTTCAATCTAGATTATTCTATATGATTATGAAGGACGCTGTAAAAGTGTGAATGCACTAATTAAACAAAGCAGACCCCATCATAAAGGTCTCTGGGCTATTTTGGAAAGGATACAAAATTAATATTTCAGCCTCAGAAGCTGTCACTGCAAAGGAAAGCTGTGTCATTGATCTAGTATCAGACATAGTTTACAGCACATGAGAACGATGCACATAACTCCCTTAATTACAGTGAATTAAAGCAGGAAGAGTTCTGTTAATGTCTAGACTTGTAGCAGGGTCAACTCAGGGAGGAGAAGAGGAGAATCAGGTCCTTCTATTGCAAGTATGACGGTGTCACACTTTAATGATGACTTTACAGGAGGAAAATTCCAGTATTCATACATGATAAATCACATGCACAAGATAAGTGTACATCTTGCAGTCAGCATTTTCCTGTGAGCAGTGTAAGCACCAGGACCAGAGTGCAAAGCATCTGCTCACAGTATTCCAATCTTACTAATGATCTCAGCATTTGATGTCTTCTGATGAATAAGGAATGCCAAATGGCTATTTTAGAGGCAGATAGAGGGTTAGGAGAGGTGAAAGATGTTTGCATTATCTAAGGTGAGAAAACAGGACATTGCTCCAAGCACCTTGAAGAAAACACTTTCTTCCAGCCCTAGACAGTCCCTTTTACTGCTCATATAAATAAACTGAGACAGATTTGGTTGAACGGTTTCTCTAGCCTCATCACAGTCAGATTCATTCTTGCCTCTTGTCTCTGCAATGCCAATTGCGCTAGGTACAAACCCCAATGGTTATATCCTTCTTGCATAGAAGCAGCTCTCACTAATCCTTATTCAACCAGAAAAATAACTGCATATGTGAGAATTAGCCTTCATTAATTATTTACCTGTTGTGATAGGAGTTACAATTAAAATGAAGAAGTTGGTTTTACTGCACATTCTATTACATTCCTGTCCCAGATAAGGAGAAGGAAAGAAGTACTGAAAGAAGTATTGAATTTTTTTTTTGCTAGGAACCCAAATTAATTCTTTAAAAGGTGACCTTTTCCAAGAGTAAGTCTCTTCAAGCATTTTCAACAAAGTCCACTTTAATAATTGCCCAAGACAGGTATGTCTAGATATTATCCCTATAGTGCAATCCCAACAGCCTGATCTGACCCTGACACATATGCATTGTGAGGATACCATTGAAAAAATAGCCTACACTTTACTCAGCCATGCTAAGGGACCAGGACAAACGTTGATTTAAAAGCACTCCAAAGATGAAAATGTATTCATAACTATTTCACTGAACACATACTTTGTACTATGGTGAAATAAGTACTGAATGTCTAATTTGGTCTTTTTAATATTATTAATATAGTCATAATAACATGAAGTCTGCTTTGCATGAGTCCTGCCTTTTAACTAACATCATTTGTTTCTGAGAATTACAATCAATTATTTTAAAATGCAAACAAAACAGACCAAGAAAAATTGTAACTAATACTGGATATATTTACAAATTAATTTGTTCTAAATTCTCTCTGTGACTAAACATGCAAAGTGACAAGTAGCATCTAATCCCAGCCACAGTTAAAAGGCACTCAATAACCTCCCTGACAATGCCTACCATATTGCAGAATAAGGCACCTGACACCAAGAAATAAGCATTTTGGACGTTAGTGAAACACAAAGTCATCTCTCAGCAAGCACATGTTAGATGTTTTACAGAGCATACCAAGTCTATTTAACAGTTTGAGATAGAAGACAGAGACGCTATGCATATATCTACAAAAGGATTTTAAGCCAGCAGGATATAGTGGTACAGACCATTGCGTGGTCAGATTATCAGTTTACCATATTACCCTGACACAGAAGGTAAATCACATTATTAATTATCATACAAAGATTTCAGTGTAGTGCCTCCTGTTGAATCAAGTCTCTCTAAATGCATGTTCCCATAAAGATGTCACAAGTTTATAGTGTATATTACCAGCTGAAAGGAAACTTATGAACCAAAATGCCATATTTTGTTCTTTCCTCTACAACTTTAGGATCCTACTGAGACTTCAAATGGAAAAACAAAGAGAGTTTCTACATTCTGGGCCAGATCAGGCAGGCTTTCAAACTGGGAGAGACCTCAGTCTCTAGAGAGACCTAGAATTTCCTTCTGAAGGAAACAAATTCCCTTTAAAAAATACGTACCAAGTACATTAGCTGTACACTGGAGAATTCCTGAGACATCGTCATTTTCGTCATTGCCAGAGCAGTCTGAATAGGAGCATATGTTTGACAGATTGTGAAAGTTCTTCTCTGCATTCCTGTAACTACGGTAAAAAAAAAAACAAAACAAACAACAAAAAGCACAAACAACAAAACAAAACAAAACAAAATACATTATAGCATCTCCTTATACAAATGCAAGTTACACAAATGTCTTTCAGAAGATGTAGTAAAGGATGCCTTCATTGTACTTTGTCACCTCCTTCTCCCCTCCATCACCCCCTTTCTCTTTGTACATTATCATACATAGATGACACTGCATTGATAGCCTGGCTATCCCTAGTACTATATTAGAACCTGAAATATTAACTGTAATGAGAATAAATACATAAGAATAAAACAATACCAAAGGGCTGAGGCATGAGGGAAGGATATCATACATATCTGTCATATGATTCCAACTGGCATGTTGTCTATAACAAAGATGTGCAGTAAACTGCATGCAAGATGTTTATGATGCAATGTTGAGTATCTAGTAAGAATAATATATCTTCTACATCACCTTACATTACCACTGCAAGTATAAAACCTCACTTTCTCTGTGAATTATCAGCTGAGAAGATCTCAGAAGATGTCAAGCTTCAACTCAGTATGCTTTCAAGAATAAAGTTAGTGTTAAAATAAAAAATTTAAATGTTTAAAACAAAACTTTATGCAGGTGATAATGAGCACAGAAGAAGAAATAGAAGGGAAGAAGATATTGCAGCAGTGTGATAACACGTGGCAAAATATACTATCGATTAGCTCAAGGAATGAAGAAAAGCTTTTCTAATTAGTGTTTTATCAATGGTTTTGCTATGCTTTCATACTTTGTTTATACTTCATAAATCATGAATAGCAGTATAAAGGATTGGACTTTTCATCAGGTCTGCAAAATCTCAGCATGTGTGGAAAAGGACTAGAAAGGATTCATAGCTGTGAAGCAGGTTATCCCCCAACAGGGGAACTGGTTCTCCATGTGGAGTAAAGAGTGGGCTCATCCTAGACAAGGAAAACACAGTGGTAAAGGCTGCTGGGGTGCTCTTCAGTGAGCTGTATGGTCTGTACTTCCTTCTTGGTCTCCAGCAATGCCAAGCCATGTCCTGACACACTTTTTGAGATGATCCAGAGTACCAAGTCATGGCAAACCCCACCAAAATACCACAAGGACAGGCCTCTTCAAGCAGTGTCACCAATATATTCAGGTGTCCCTGAATGATACAGCCCCTCCATACCTCTGATTTTGAAGTTCAACAAGATTAAGTGCCAGGTCCTGCACTTGGGTCACAACAACCCCGTGCAATGTTACAGCCTTGGAGAAGAATGGCTGGAGAGCTGCCTGGTAGAAAAGGACCTGGGAATGTTGGTTGACAGATGGATGAATATGAGTCAGCAGTGTGCATCATGACTTGTATCAGACATAGTGTGCCTAGCAGGACTAGGGAAGTTATCATGCCCGGGTACTCTGCACTGGTGAGGCTGCACCTTGAATACTGTGTTTTGTTTTTGGCAAGCATTGGAACAAGCTATCCAAGGAAGTGTTTTAATCACTATACCTGAAGGTATTGAAAAGATATGTAAGTGTGGCACTGGAAGACATGGTTTAGTGGTGGATTTGGCAGTGTTAACAGCTGGACTCAATAATTTTAAAGGCCTCTCCCATCCTAAACAATTCTATGAATCTATCTTGACTGAGATAGGAGATTTGATGAAAACTTATGTTGTATGGGGTGTCAGCACTCAGGTGCTGGCAGCGGGGGCTGCAGGGGTCACTGTGAGGAGTGGCTGGGCCTGTCCCATGCTGGACACAGATGGTTCTAGCTGGCTCCGACATCCCCACCACAGGGTACAGATGAGCCCAGCAGCCAAGTGGATGGTGCCTCTGGGAAAATGAATTCAAGAAAGGGTAAAACACCAGATCAAGGTGTGAGACATGAGGGAAAGAACTGAGAGAGACAGCCCTGCAAACACTGGAGCAGAGATTCACCTGCCACCTCTGGAGAAGACCATGGTGAATAAAGGTTCTCCCCTACAGCCCATGGAGGACCACAGTGGAACAGATACCCACCCGCAGCTTTTGGAAAGATTCCACACTAGCAGGTGGCTATGCCCTGAAGAAAGCTACAGCCTCTGGAAAGCTTTCCATGTCACCACTCATGACAGGTGGTAGAGGAGTCAGGAGTGTCTTTATCCAAACCCACAAGCTTTTATCACCTTGTTTTCACCTGTCCTGTTGAGGAGGAGCATTGAGAAAGCAGAGCAGCTGTGTAAGGTATCTAGCAGCTGGCCAAGGTCAATCCACCACAGTGTGTACCAACAGTAAAGATCATGGGGGCAGGGCAAATATACAACATCCTCTAGAGACAGATGCTATTTTAACCAACTCATACTGATATTCAAAAAACTAAGTCAGTGGATTGTATGCCACAGGAATTACAGGCTTTCAGGGTGTCCTGGTTTTAAACTTTGTCCATTAAAAAAGTCACATCTAAGCCACATGTGGCCATAAATAAAAAAGGTACACTGTTACTGCACACATGCTTTACTCAAGGCATTGTATCATTTTCTGAAGTCTCCTAATGTGAGACCTGAAGCAATTTATTCAGTAACAGAGGAAATTATCAGCCAGAAGGCTTCTCCCCCAGCCTGCCCCACAGCAAACATCACAACTACCTGCCAAGACTGACTCCTTTGCTGCCATCAAGTGCAGTCAGGATGCTAATATTGGAGGTTTCTCCCACCAAGCTAGGACTCCCTGTGAATTTTAACTGAACATTCTGAAACAGAATAGGAGAACTCTCTCTCCAGGGCACTGAGATTTGAAATTATATCATGAATTCTAAGATGACATATAACATATCTTGAAACATTCCCTTACATCTCTGTAATTAAATTCAGAGGATAGCATCCTCCATTTGTCAGCTGGCACAGCCATTTAATGGCTATAGACATCCAACCATGGTATTCCAACTCTGTTGGGAAAAGTTATTTGTGACAGCAAAATACTTGTGCAGGTAAGGAAAATACTTGTGCAAATAAGGAAAAGGTGGAAATAACATTATTTTAATCAATAGCCTTAGGTTTTCATTATGATAGTTGCTGTTATTTTCTTTCTATTCCTCAGCTGTCTATTTATTTTCTCAATCAACTCTTAGGTGGTGGCTGTCAGCACTGCTTCTGCAAAATCCTGGATGTATTTGTAACCATGTATTCACTCAACAAGCACTGAAGTAGGATTTTCCAAGATTTGAACCTCAGGTTGTCCAGCATTCTCAGCCAACTCTGTGAAAAGCAAATTGAAATCGATCTTATTCTTTTACAAAATGATTCCCTATTCTCCTTATATAGGAAACATTACTCTTAATGGAGAAGATGTGTTCTGATGGGATTGCATGCAAGCAAGACTGGACAGCAGCTTATCATTAACATCCATAGTACCTTAGAGATACTCTATAGTATCTCTTAAGAATTTAGAAAAAAAAATTTAGAAGACTGTCATGCAAGGATGTAACTTGGGAAGTGTAGAGCAAAATATTACTGTTCACCTTTCACTACATCCGTTAACACTTACCCTATAACTTGATGCTCAAAATACTGCAGTGTCCTTTGAAGAGTTTGTCGAATGGTCTGAGGCTATGGAAGAATAATAATAAAAAAATAAATAAAATTGTAAGATTAGAGAAGAATAGTAGAGTTTAATTTAACAGACCATTTAACACACTATTCTATCTCAAATTTTACTACCTCTCTTCTACCTGTCAGGTGCCCATCACAACGATGGATATGAAATATTATTCATGCCTTGTATGTGACTTCACCATTCAAACAGGAATTACTTTTATAACGTGACATAATTAATACTACTTACCAGACTAGTTGTGCATAATAAAGGAGCCAATTCACCATTAGCTCTCAAAAAATATCACCCACCAATTCTCTAATTTAAAATAATTAATTTTAAAAAAATGCAGGATTATGCTATTATTTTCTGATTCAAGTATTTCCAGGAAAAGGCATTGGGTTATTAAACCTTTTATGTTCCCTAGAGCATTATGTACTAAAGAATACTACAAAGATGCAATTCATTATGTCTTATTTTTTTACAGTCTATGACTGTCCAGTCATCCTTTAAATTATCAGAAAACTCAAATTCAACAAAAGAAAATCATAACATGCTTCAAGCATTTCTATGCTATTTCATTTTAATAGGTATTCACCAAACTGCATATGTGCATATATGTATTTGCATTATTGCTACTACTACAGCATTCATCAAAATATGAATGTTCATATATGTTCCTTTTCCTTACTGCTACTGTTACTGAGGCTATTCTTACGAAGTTAATTCATGAGAGGTCTTTTGGTAAATAAAGCAAATGTGAAATTCATGTCATTCTCTAGTCAATTTTCACTTATAACAAAGCATCATTCTCCAAAATTACTAGTTTGTACAAAATCTGAGATTTTTCACTTGTCTATTTCATCCTAGTGCCAGAGGTCAGACAAAGGTGCACCTATTCCTTCTATCCACACAGGGAATATTTTGATCAGATGCAGAACAGCAGACACTCAAAGTTTAGATATATTTGGTATTTCCCTACCTTTTGCAAAACACATCTAATTGTTTTGGAAAATCATAGCTGAAATGTCCCTTAACTAGAGGAATTCCATCCTAAAACCACTGTCATTTTTAAAAATCTTATATTTCACTTACTGAAGCAGAGATTCAGCAGTTCAAGAGTTGAGCTTTCTACCTACTCTTGCTCCTGAATTTGCGGGAGATAGATGTTTTGACAACAGCAGGAATGAAAAAGCATATACGAGGTTGCGGTATGTTTATACAATTGTAAAAGTTTTGGGTTTTTTTTAATACTAAACTACTAGAATATGTCCACCCTTTTAAATTCACATGTGTAGAAATTCTTGCACTTAAAATGCACATAAAATAGTGCATAAAGACAGAAGGGGACAATCTTTTTGGCCAGGCCTGTTGGGATAGGACAAGGGTTAATATTTTAGAAGAGGGTATATTTAGACTAACTATAAGATATTCTTCCTAGGTAGAAGGGAGGCATTTTTTACAATGAAAGTAAGAACGACAAATGATGACACCAAACTGGGAAGAGTGGCTGACACAGCAGCAGGTTGTGCTGCCATCCAGAGAGACCTGGACAGACTGGAGAGCTGGGCAGGAAGAAACTGAATGAAATTTAACAAGAGCAAGTGTAAGGTGCTGCATCTGGGGAAGAACAACCCCAAGTATCAGTACAGGCTGGGGGCTGATCTATTGGAGAGCAGCTCTGGAGAAAGAGATCTGGGGGTCCTGGTGGACAGGGGGATGCCCATGAGCCAACAACGTGCCCTTGTGGCCAAGAAGGCCAATGGCATCCTGGGATGCATTAGGAGAAGTGTGGCCAGCAGATCAAGGAAGGTTCTAATCCCCCTCTACTCTGCACTGGTGAGACCCCACCTCGAGTACTGTGTCCAGTTTTGGGCACCCTAGTTCAAGAAAAGACAGAGATTTACTTGAGAGAGTCCAGCACAGGGCTACCAAGATGACGAAGGGAGTGGAGTATCTCCCTTATGAGGAGAGGCTGAGCGAGCTGGGGTTCTGTAGACTGGAGGAGACTGAGGGGGGACCTCATCAATGTCTATTAATATGTTAAAGGTGAGTGTAGGGAGGACGGAGCCAGACTCTTCTCAATGTCATCCAACGACAGGACGAGAGGCAATGGGTGCAAGTTGGAGCACAAGAGGTTTAGGGTAAACACAAGGAAAAACTTTTTCCCAGTGAGGGTGACAGAGCCCTGGAACGGGCTGCCCAGGGAGGTTGTGGAGTCTCCTTCTCTGAAGACACTTAAGGCCCGCCTGGATGTGTTCCTGGGTGACTTGGTCTAGGTGATCCTGCTCTGGAAGGGGGGTTGGACTAGATGATCTTCTGGGTCGCTTCCAACCCCTGACATTCTGTGATTCTGTGGAAGTGGTGAAACACTGGATAACTCTGGGTAACATGGGTTACCCAGAGAGGTGATAGAAGCCCCATCCGTGGGAACATTCCAGATAAGGTTGGACTGGGTTCTGAGCAACATGATGTAGTTAAAGATGTCTGTGGTCATGGTAGGGTGATTGGACTAGAAGACCTTTAAAGGTCATCCAACCCAAGATATTCTATGATTCTATTATGAAAAAGTATGCCCAAAATAGTTGTAAGAGGGTTTTTTATTAATTCTGTATTGGATAATTGCTTCTCTTTTCTGTGAGACCTGTTTCCTGTGCTAAAAGGCATTATTAATTATATGTTCTTTTGCAAAACCCAACTGAAGCACTATGTGAATGAAACCACCACTTATCAAAAACTATCCCCTTCTCAAGTGATACAGCAGATTTTGAAGTCTTAGGCTTCATGGGCTACAAATATATTTCATAGCATGTTCTCACAGAGATTCAGAAGATTCCTGTTCTAAGTAGGCAGAAAAATCCACTCTTCACATATAGAAAAGATGTATTTTCCCACACTAGCAAGGAAGCAAATCAAAATAGCTTTAAACAAAGAAGTCTAAACAGCTGCCATATAGATCTCACCCTTCTCTACTCAGTGTGAAACTGGTCCAAGCCCTGAAGTTAGAGGATTAACAGCTCTTTAAAAGTACTTCATGACTAACTGAAGAAAATCTTTATATTTGTCTAAAAATCTATATATTTGTCCAAAAAATCTCAATAGTTGTCTAAATTAATTTGAAGTATTCCAGGTTTTTTAACTTGGGTGACTCCCTTTGAGAAAAGATTCCAGTTTGAACAGTGTACAATTTTTTTGTTTCTTTTTTTTTTAAGTTTAATTTCCCCTTCTTTTAACTTCATTGCCTCCAAGTTTCAGAGACAAAGAAGACTTCCACTTTAATTACATCCCTTGTTATAAATGTATTTCCTAAGGCAATCAAATGTAAGCTTTCCAATCTTCTCAGAGGACAGAGACCTCAGCCTATTTCCTAGGCATTTTCTGTTGCCTCTGAAATGTCATTCATTTGATTGCAACACCTTCAGAAATAAATCGTAGGGCTCATCTGCCCAACTGTAGAAACCCAAAATGATTAATTTCATCCTACAGTTGGCATCGAATACATGCCTGAGCACTCAGTCTTTAGAAATAACTAATTTATTTCCTTTGTCTAGAAAAGATGCTGAGTGATGGCTTTAGATATAGACATCTTTTAAATGCTTAAGTAAGGACAGACAAACTCCACCCTGAGGTGACAGAACTGTAAACAGTATCCCAGATGACTCAATCTAAACTTACATAAATGCAGTTTCAAATTTGCTGTACCATTCCTTCTGCATCCTAAGATAGCCAGACAAAATTAGATAAAAAAGGGACTGTATGGAACAGGGAGCCAAGAGAGCAGCCATATACATGGTCTGGACTTAACTCTGAGAAGGATTCAAAGACTTTTCCTGGTTAAAGTTAAGTGGCTCCTAGATGAGCCTCAGTAGTGCTTCAGCAGTCATGCTCTGAAAAACTTGAGTGCATGCATTTTTAGACTTGAAAGTTGAAGGACTGAAAAGCATAACAGTCTCAGATAAAAAACACTTTGCTTCTATCAGTTTCTTCAAGGAAGTCCATCGGGTCAGGGGGCTCCTGCCCAGACTCTTCTGCCCTGAAAGCTGTTAAATCCTCCTAGAAGAATCCACACTTCTGCACATGGGAGAGGCAAGCTACCACCGACCTTATCCAAATCAGCACCTTGATGTTGAGAGTTTTGCATGCTTAAAATGTATAGTGTTCAATTAGCAACTCAGCAGATGGGTAAGACTTTAGTTGCCTGCTTCACTGATGGTGATCTTTTTTTTTTTTTTCATATTGCAGAAAGAGTTTCATTCAAACCTATGTGCATAAGTGATTACAGATCTCTAAGCACACATAGGTTGGTGTGCACTTAGCCTATCTGGAGGGAAATAAATGGCAAAACAGTCATTTACACATTCAGTCTGGAGCCTATAAACAAAGATTCAAGGCTCCAGCTGAAGACAAACATTTATCAACATTCATAAATGCCAGGAGTGGCAATTAAGTAATTTGAAGTTAAAGCAGTTATGTGACATACATAATTGCAGCAACTAGACAGCAAACTGAAAAAGAAAAGGATGGCTCCTTAGGCATTCAACAATTTTCTAATGATGCAGAGAGAAGATATGCTCCCTAAAATGTCCTTGCAGGTCTTGTGCAGCCAGGCTCCCTTCCTGTCCCCTTCTCAATGGCTGGAGGATGGAATTAAGGGGCACAGACAGAAATTAGAAATGGAGAAGCAGACCACAATATAAGCAATCATTTGAAAAATAAATAAGTAAGTCTAATTTCTGGGTGTTTAAAAGTGCTTTTGATAATATAATCAAGGGGAAAAAATGTATTTTTACTCTCTAGTTTCTGAACCTTTAAGGTGCACTTATTTTTTTTCTGTAACTATACAAGCAAAGAATGTATTTTTTCTTCATAAAAATCATCTTGTCTGTGTTTTTGATAAAAGCACCAACTGCTTGCAGACCTCCATGACTAGTACCAGCTTTAGTATTAAGAGGAAGGTGTAGAATCCCCAAGAGGGGACTGTCTGGGAATCCAGAGCAGGATGCCTGACAGCTGAAGGTTAAAATGCTCCAAATGGAAATGGGCCAGGGTGCAGCGCCTGAGCTCAGTACCACCTGGCACCTAAGCACAACACCATTCTGCTCATCAGTTCATGCAAATCGGGGTACTCTTCACAGGTAGATACTTACGCACATCACAGAAAATGCCTTAATTAAATAAGTAACAGACTAAGAATTTTACCCCATATTATTATTCCATGGCAAATGCAAACACTCTGAAGAAATAAAGCAGAGCTAAATAATAATTAGAAATTATAACTCCTGCATCCCCAACTGCTTTTCAACTAGAAGAATCACAGACATTACAGATGGAAATTGCCTATTAGATCAGCTAGTCTAACTCCTTGACAGTGAAGAATAAATATCTCAGAGTGCTATCCATTATAATATTGACTGGAATCACTTTGTTCATCTTTGAATTTCAGCCATATCTGGAATGGATAGAAGATCTGTTCTGTGCTGCAGAAAAAAAATATATATACATTCAGTAGGTTAGAATGTAATAGACAATCTATTCCTGATGTTACCTGATCGTCTTTTAATGCAACTCACATCTACTAAATAAAATAATCGGTGCTACTCTAGCAGACAGATAGGAAATGAAAAGCTTTTATATGTTAGTTTTTCTTAAGGAATTTCTTCTGCTGGGACAGAACAAACCCAGTTTCCTCAGTATAACCACATGTCATTTCATATGCAGAGCTGCAAAGACACTTATCCCTTTGAGACCTACAGACAAACCACAGATTTTATTTTTTTTTTGTCTTCATTTTGAAACTTAGTTTGAGATCTAGTAAGCAGACACATCTAGACTGAATTTGGGTATGATATTGAATTATTTATTTTACTCCAAGTGTTTTATAATAGCCTTTAACATTAGCACAAGAGGTATAAGGAAAGAGAAGACTTCTCTCTGTGTTAACATTATGAGTTTCATTAGGAGTACACCAGACCAATGCAAAGTGGTAATTGTCTCTGCTCAAGCAGTTGTTAATGAAGGACATTCAGCCTCATTTTGATGTAGCCATGACAGCATACTGCTACTTATGGACATATATTGATGATCATACCCTTTCCTTCTACTTTACAATGCCTTTCTCTATTATTTGCACCCGGACGCTTGGGGCAGAGGAAAGACAGAGAAATGCAGAAACAATTGAGATCGATTTTGTGGGATTAACACTGATGCTGCCACACTGATTTGTGAGCCAGCATCTGAGATCTGCCTGTAGGCAGACCTGATCCCTAACAGGGATATGCTCTCTGCTTCCAGGTAACAAAGATCCCTGCAATGTATGAATGTTTCCAAAACACTTTTTTTTTTTTTTTCCAAGCACTGTAGTGAAGTCGTGATTTCATCCTGGAACTATACGAACATTAAGAATGCAACTATGATCGATCAAAGCACTAGATGTGAAATATTCAAACACCCTGCATAAAATTTCTTGAAGGTCAATACAATACTGCAGGCCCTCCAGTGCAGATAAACTGAATTATTTTTTTTTAAGTATTTTATTTGCTAAGGCTTAAGATCGCATGCATGAGATGTTAAATCTCCAAACAAGAGAAAAGAAAATCCACCATGATGCTCATATTGATAACATTTTCCAGAATGTTCCTGTTTAAGACACCACAGCTCTGTTCCATGCTATGAAATAACAGATTGACTGCCTATAGACTGCTCACGTGACCTTGTGTATAAATGGCTTTTCTCTCTGACAAGTTCAAAGATACTGGGCCAAAGTCTGATTTTATCATACTTCAAAAAAAATCCCATTTGACTGCTGGAATTAGAAATCGGATTATCATGGGATGTGCCTTTTTTCACCATTTTCAGGTTTTTTTTCTTCACTCATTCCTGAGAAGGATGTTACTCACTCAAAGCTTATCCAACCTGGTCTACTAAGTGAGAAGCTCATCACAGTGCTGATGTGGCTATCATTTGGCATTACCTTACTTTATTCAGAAGACATTATTCCTGCAACAGTAGAGCTTAAATATACCTGATGGGATAATGTGAGTCATAAGGAAGTCAAAATACTTGTGCAAAGTTTTTTCAAAATCTTATTTAAAAAAAACAATTTGTTGCCTCTCCTGATAGGGGCAACAAACTTGCTATTGCTGCTAAAAAGAGTAGTTACTCCTTGAAAGTAAGTGGTAGAGTTTTATAACTGAGCCAAGTTTGATTTGAGTTGCTATACTGCAACTACTGCACCAAAAGCCCAGCTCCGTTCACTGGAGGATTCACTTGCAATTAAACAATTTGAAGTTACAGCAGTTCTGTGACATAATAGCCTACACACTAACCCAAACAATGTCTTTAGGTTTACTTTTCTCCCACTGTGAGGAAAAAGGCTGTGTTCAAAAAGCTAATTCTTAAATTCAAACTATTTGGCAGCAGCCAGTAAGCAGCTTCCTAACTTAATTAGGGAAAGAACGTTCTTACTTAATGTGTCTTCAACTGGGCTTTAATAGCAAGAATTATTATGAATGAACAGAAAAAAAATGTATCAGAAGCAATTATCACTAAATAATATTTATAGTTCAAGAGATGCAATACATAGGCCACTCAGAAAATAAAAGCAAACAAAAAAGTCAGTTCAATGTTGTGTCATTCTGTAATTCTCCTTTCAGAAAGATCAGTACAGTTCTTGGACACAGTCTCCCCTCAATACATTCCTAGTTGCACCCAGGTCCTTTAGGGTAGTCCCAGACCCTTAAATGGGAGCAGAGTATTTGACTTTCCAAATAAGTGACTTTTTTTTTTTTTTCTTATTTTGATTCTATTTTCAGCCTGGTATTGGATAAAAGTCAAGATAAAACTGGAGCACATGTGAAAATTGCTGTAGGAACTGGAATTCAGCAAGATACTAAGTGGCATTTCTACAGAATAAAACTGTCCACTGATGCCAAGATATCATTCCCCTATAGCAGAGCTCTTTAAAGTTAGAAAATTTATATTGATAATGAACAGCATATAGTATAATGATGTCTAGTTATAATTAATCAAAATTTATGTCATTGTGGGTGTAAAATTCATCCTTAAAAATGAAACACAACAACAAAGCTGGAATCACAAGAAAAACATACCATTTGCTTGTGATGTACATATAATTATTGAAGTTGATTTCTTAAAAAAAAAAGGCACAAATCAATGTTCCTACTAGGTTCTCAACATATTATCTTCAAAAACCTGAACTTAGCCCATGAAGAAGAGCATGTATTAGTTTTGATCACAGCTGGACGTAGCTCCAAATTTCTCTGATAGAAACCAAAGATCTTTTGGTGGTGGTTCTGATGAGGGGGACATCTTTGCCTAGTCAGGAACATGATTTAGGAACATGTTAAAGTGTATAGGAGCTGCTTACACAATTATGAGCTCAGCTTTTTGGGGACATCAGAGGGATGAAGGGTGTGAGGGGATAGAACCAGACATGGACTAATAATCATGCAGTACTGTTGGCCATGATCTCGTGATCTTAAAGGAGTCACAAGAGCTGTATGCAATGCTCAGAGTTTATTGCACCAAGCACCTAAGTTTGGTCCCACCATCACCTTCACACTCAGGTGCAGAGCACAGCCCCAGCTGGGCACAGTTACCCCAGCCCTTTGGGCTGTGATGCCCAGCTGTGACTGACTGCTGGGTAAACTTCAACCCTCCTGCTGTCAGTACTCCTGGTTCTCAGCAAAATGGTACCTTGGTGCAACAGGGCAGGAACTGGATGTGAAGTTCAGTATATGCACAGTTAGTTTCTTGAGTGCAACTGTGACAAAAACTCCCCATCTTCTTGTATCAACACTGTTCTGTCTCCCTGACCTTACACCCTGCTTCCCTGACCATCCCCAGAACACCCTACTCACAAATACCAACAGTGGTATATGGAAGTGTGCTCATCTTCCTCATCCCCTCATCATCACACACTTTTCTTCAAAATATGCTGCTCTTTTGGTGGGAGGTGTACCCTATCATCCTTCTGGATGTTAAAAAACAGAGGGTTTGGGTAAGCAGGTTCCAGGTGAACAGTGTCCATCCTTCAACCATGCTGGCATGTCAGGAAATGTTTACAAACTCACAGGAACATAAAATGATCCTGTGCTGATTGACAATCAGACCCCCATATCTTCTAGTATAACAACTGCAGGAAAAATCTCTAAAAAACATATATAAGAGAAAAGTTGGAAAATCGCATGCTGGAAAGTGGCTAGAAGATGTTCTCTAGGAGCAAGAGGTTGGATAAAACACTTCAACACAGGAAGGTTCACTTTTTTTCCCACAGTTCCACAAAGAGTAATATTTGGGCAAAGTCACACTCAGCTAAACTTGAGGCAAGTGATACAAAATGCAACAGCTTCTTTTCACTATATTTTATTATATTTTTTTTCAAATATTTCATTGTTGCATTTGAATCCACAGACTCCCTTTCCATGGTACTCTTTCAACACTTGTGCTGATTAATACATTGCACAGGGGATTAGAATTTTCACACCCTTTTTTTCACTACCTAAGTGGGTAAGACTTGGCCTGCTGCACAGCCTTCTTGCCACTCTTGCTCAGGTCTTTCGCCCTTGGATGCTCCTTCAAGGCTTTCCAACATCCCCAGAGCTGTTCTCAGTCACTCTTGCTACTGCCACATTGAAACAACATCACCCCAGAGGTTTCTCTGCATGTCACAGCAGTATTAAACACACACAGAATTTTTCCTCAGTAGAAACACAAGACATTTCCTCAGTATTTCAATCCTAGCTATTGCTGAAGGAAAGCACAAAATGAAGGCTACACATAAACACCAGGAACATGTAGCAAAGTGTTGAGCACTGGGATGGCAACAAATCATTGCTGCATTCATGTTGGAAAGGAAAACATTAAGCCACTACGGCAATATATACACTATAGGCACTCAGACACACTTTCATGAACATAAATACATAGTTATATACTTAACAGAGACACATATCTATAGTATCATGGAATTAAGATAAGTTTACATCTGTAGTAAAAATATTAAAGCTTTTTGTTCAGAAAGAATATACATGACTGCACCCTTCAGACTTGCTTTTTAGTTTTACATATAACAGAATTTATAGGCAAAGAATATTTTTTTACTTCTAGACATATGATAACTGGACTTGTTGCAAGAAGCCTTATAGTGAGTACCACAGAACAGATTCTCCATAGGAAAAGAATGCACCAAAATAACAATGCACCTGAACAGTGATTTCTTGGGAGTGAAAAATAAAAATATAGGGGACTTATACCTTGATTGTTCCAACATTAATTTTTAGACTTAAGAACATAAATTTATGCCAACATATGTAAGACGAAAGTGAAGCAGTAGTTAGAGTATCAGGGTAAAAAAAAAAGAGAACTCTTAAGCCATATGTATCACATACTAGAATTCGAAAAGCACAGTTTTTCAGTAATGAGGATTGCTATAATTATCTCCCAAGGAAGCTATGAAAGTTGTTGTTTGGAACATTGAAAACAAGTTGATGAAATTTTTGCATTCATAAATTAAATTGGGAGGATGAAGGAAAGAGGACTGTAAGATATATCAAAGTTTTCCTTGTGTCTTACTTCAAATAATGTACTTGTTTTAAAAAGCAATTCAACAATTCATGAAAGGTGTAAAACTGTAATTGTCTTTTGTAGCAACTCAGTACAGGAGGTAACAGTAAAAGCTGGCAAAATACAAATACTAAGGTTATCTAAAAAAGCTGCACTGAGCTACTCCAGAATACTTCAAATATTTTGGGTAACACATGCACTAATTATACCACTGTATTATTATCAAATTAAATAGCTTCTTTTTTTTTTTTTTTTTTCTACTAAAACAAGACAGGTTACCCAAGATAGCATCTATTAATATCAGTATTACAAGACTGGATCCCCAGTGGAGATGGAAAAAATCAATGGGAAAGAAAAAGTCTTAACTGAAAATGAAGCACTATTAGCTATGTACTAACTTCTCCCACTGATCAGCTTGTCCACTGCTATCTGGCCAGTTCAATAAACAGGAAAGAGTATATTAAAACCAAAGCAATCAGATAGCTTATGGCTGATGACACTCCAATAAGTAATTTCCAAAGCTGGAAAACAATATGCAAAATGATGATCCAATACCACAACAGAAGATACAGTTGTCTTACAGATTAAGACTACTTGTTGCAATTAATGTCTTCTACCTTAACTCATGAAGATATATCAGAGACCAAACAAGAATTCAGTTGCAGCTGAAACTTTATGAGGAAAAACTAATGATGGTCACAAGGGTGTTTATCAGAGCACAGCACAACCATAATAGAAAGGCTGGAGAACCTTCTATTTCACATCAGTTTACCAGAACTCCCAAACCATTGATGTCAGTCTTAAAAGCATACGATACAGTTTCTATTAAAACTCACTCCCTATTTTTTCATACGCAATGCTTCAGTAATCCTCAGCTACAGGTGTAGCTATCCAAATAATCCTAAATAATGGTTTTCACAGTACACATTAAAGAAATTCATCTCCAAGGAATGTCAGAGCATCTGGGAGGCACAAGAAGATCTATTGCTGAAAGATTCCTGAGCACAAAGTCAAAACTTTTTTTTTTCTTTTTTCTTTTTCTTTTTTTTTTTTTTACCTTGTTCAGTATGGAAAAGCCCTACAAATGTACAAAGTTCACATCTTCTCGGTGTGAAGGAATAACGCGCATGTCATGCATCATATAGATGTACTTTTTATGAAAAAACGTTGCTAGTACCAGACAGTGATAAGCACTTTTATGATTTTACGATTTTCTTTTAATTCTAGGAGGAACTCGGCAGAAACAATAAAGCCCGTTAAAACGGCGGCTACGCCGATCTGTGCCTCCCGACCCGATTTCCAGCACCGGACTGCCGAGATCTCTTCTCCCGCAGCTTTGCGGAGCTGGCACGCTGCAGCCGGGGCTCCGGCGGCCCGCAGGGACGCCCGGGAATGGGGACACGGGCACCGCCACCTCCCTTCCGACTTCGACCCGACCCTGAGAAGCTACCGCCA